>VZUI01053273.1:0-28855 GCA_013401135.1 Cettia cetti
TTTATTTTATTTTATTTTATTTTATTTTATTTTATTTTATTTTATTTTATTTTATTTTATTTTATTTTATTTTACTTCTTCTCTTTTTTCTCTTATTAAATTGTACTTCTGACTTGGAATCTCTCACTGGTTTTGCTTTCAAACCAGCACACATTTCATAGCTCTCCTGTGTCCAAAAATAAAATATGTTCAAAAAGAAAGAAGAAATCGTAAGGTTTGTTCAATTCTCTTTAAATCAGGATAGGATGACAAAGTATCACCTTCCGTTGTATTCCCCTCCCCCAGTAAAATTATCACTTTTAAGGGCTTCCTAACTTCCTTTAAATTAAAAAAAGGCTGAGCAATGCAATACCAGGACAGGGATTTGCCGTTGAAATGCATCATCTGAATCACAGCCACGCAAATGAGGATTCTGTCTTACTTACGGTGTTGCTGGGAAAACCAGAGGGAGCTGAGTTCCCGGTTCCCTTTGCAGCTCAAGCTCTCTATGAAGCGCCTTGAGCACAAGACTGGAATTTGTACCTCATCAGAAAACACTAATGCTTTTGTCAGAGCCACAGTTTAGGAAGAATACATATATATATATATGCACATATTTTCACAAAAGTTTGTCGAGTTTCCCCTTAGTTGCTCCTCACCTTTTAACAATATTACAGGGTTTGGCTGTTACCAAACATGGTTTGGTTGTTAAACAATTGGTGACATGTTGCACAACCTCTGCCTCCAGCTGCTTGGTCCTCTGAGCAAGGCTCCCCCTTGTCTGCACATCCTCCCCATCAGCAATGCTGGAGAAGTGATTCACCTGAAATACAAGCACAGGCTCCCCTCCCCCCTAAACTGGTTGTTTACTTCTGATAGATCAGTTCCCTAAAATGGTTCACTGACTGGCTGCAGGAACAGCTGTGCTGGCCCAGAAGAGAGGATGACCCAGACTCAGCAACGGTACCCATCAGGATTCATTTCACCTATTTCTCAAATCAGTAAGTGATCACGCCTTCCTGATCTGCCAGTTGGAGGGAAAGCCTGTGCCTGCTCACCAGAATCCTTATTTTCCCATTTTTGCAAGGAGCAGCCAAATCATCAGCCAACCACAAAACACTTTAGCACATGTTTTATTGTATACAAATATCATGTACAACGAGAAATAGCTCATTATTTCATTCCATTTTCAATAACTTGGTTTTGTCTTTAATTAAGTGCAACATTTATTTAGGGCTTTAATTAGACTGTGGCTGCATAAATTACAGCTGGGGAAGTACAAGTCAGGACTTCTTGGTTTTCCCAAATGTGTAACCAACCTGCTATATTGGGGATGAGAAAGCACTGCTTTAAAAAGCGCAGTGAATGCTACAAACACAGGTTCTGTAGTTAACCCTGGGACAAGAGCTGCCCTGGGTTTGCATTTATAAACCCCATCTCAGAGCACTTTCACTTAGGCCTTTTGCAGTAAATAGTTCAGCCAACTTACAAAACCATGGCCATTCAAGAAGCTTTTATAGCATGACGCTTTTGAAATCATTATTTGGCAATTGATGGCTCTCTGTGACTCTCTGTGTCACTGGTAATCATTCAAGCATTGCTTTGGCACCTGCAAAAATCTCCTGGTGGTTATCATCCAAGGGAACCAAAACAAAAACTAGCCAAAGCTGTAACTCAGGAAAGAGGGCAGTTGTCTTCTGAAAGCCTTTTGAAACTCTAATAGTAAAACTAAAATGAGGTGAATGTAGGTTTTGTTGCTCTGCAAAACACAACTTCATATTCCATTGTTTATTGACCTTAAATTGAAGGTCCACGACCTTCTAATTGCTTCCTGACACCTTAAAGTCAGGTGCTACATTCAAAATGAAAATTCTCAGATTTAGACTCCTGAATTCATGTAATTGCAGCTGAATTTCACAGAAATTATTCATTTTACAAGAACCGGGTTAAAGTCCCCTTTTTACCCTAGCCATTTTCACATTTTATTTACTTTCTTGACCACCCTTGCACATTGATCATATTATTTCACACAGCTTTCCTGAGAGGCCTCTGGAAATACATTTTTTTGTATGTGGCTGAAATTAATTTAAAGCTCAGCAACAACTACTAGTCCTTCTAATAGGCATTACCCCATGTTTTTCAAGGAGTAGAAAGTTACAGAACTGTTCCCAAAATACTTCTTTCTGCCATTGAAAAGGTAACTCATTTAAATGACCATGTTTCATAACAAATCCCCATTTCCACTGAATTTATTTTAAGCAAAATAATAATTAACATCTCCCTGGTTTAGACTTTACCTAATGATTACTTACAATGTTTATTTTGAAACTATTTCAGCTCAAACATTTATAACTTTTAACACTATAACTGTGTAACACTCACATGTAACACTCACACTTCAAGGCCTAAATAATTTATTTTGGATTGCAAAGTACTCAAGCCAGTTCTACATTTTTTTTTCCCATTCTTACTTTGCATGTATTTTTTCAAGTGGCAAACTCCCTCTTCTTCTGTCCCATTCAACTTCTCAGTAATCTTTTTGTTTGTTTGTTTGTTTTGTTGTTTTTTTTTTTTTGTTTAAGCAAATGCTTGTTGACCGTAATGACAGCCTTTCTCAAGATTCCCATACATGCAGTCATGTAAATGCATGCTGCACTCTTCCTTAAATGAATAATGACAGACAATTTTTTTTCAGTGACAATGGCCTTACATTTGATGGTCTATGTGTATAAACAATGCTGTTTTCCATCAGGATCCTGTAATCCAAACATAAAACTAGGAGTCAAAGCTGATGGGGCTAACACAAAATTCCCATGCTTTGCTTCTGTCATTTTGTATATCCTTCTTTCTAGTCACCCACAGTCAAGGTTAAAGACATTAAAGGCCCCAGACTGTAGTGCACAATTTCACATAGGTTTTGAGTTCTTAGGGTGATATTAAAATACCTCAGCTAGTTACCCAAGTTCCCTGTCCTAGGTATGGAATGGCCTTGGATGCTTCAAGTTGGGATGTACAACATCCAGCAACCTACAACCTTCTAAATTGCTGAGGGAGGCACGTGTCTAATATCCTACCCCTGCCACGGACAGGGAAGATACTTTTGAATGGGTGGGAAGATGCTTTACATAGGGATTCATGTTTCACAACTAAAGCTTAATGATCCTTCCTCAGGTCCAACCAGCCCACGTCCTTATCATCGCCTGGTCTGCAGTCTCCTTGTCTGGCCACTCCTCTGGAATGAGGGGAATGTGGACACCAAACTGCTGACAGTGTAGGAGGGAGCAGCACTCAAATCCTCCATCTACTGGGACAGCACTCTGAATACGAGGATATTAAATAAGGAACAAACATCATTAGCACCTCCCTCAGTGGCTGTATTTTTAAATGAAGAACTCAAGGCTCTGCATGCCACATTGATTCACCCCATCAGCATACTTGGAGCTCAGCTATCAAGTGCTCTCTGGGAAGATGAACTGGGGAATACCGCTGCTTCCCATTTAGGGAATGTTCCTAGGTATTCAGCCCTGGCAGGGTTGAAGCACACACCCAGAAAGAGCTTCCTCAGCAATTAGGAATCTTTTCTGATAACTATTTGTTTCTCTAAAAATTTAGATGGAAGTTTACTTTTTTTTTTGTGTTTGTTTTGTTGGTTTTTTCTCCTTTATAAATCTTAATTTTCAGTCAACTCAGCTCTAGACAGGCAGTTTTCTATAGACCATGGTTGGCATTACAAGTTTCATTGTATTCATTCTGCAAAAAAAGTTAAGGAAAGATCAGACAGTCCCTCACAAATGACTATGACTTCCATCATAGGATTTAATTACAACTTCTTTTTTTTTTTTTTTTTTTTTTTTCCCAAAAAGGATTTTAATAGGATCTTGTAGGGTTTTTATAGCCTAAAATTTTCATGCCCTCAGCCTATTTAAATATATCTTTTTAACTTAATAGCTCTCAGTCTGGATCCCATGAAAATGAGTAAAAGGTGTAGAAATTTCCTCAAAAGGAACTGCATGTTTACATTTTTACATTCCCTGAGTGGTTTCCTCTCTTTTATATCCAGTTATGGGACAACTTGTCCTTCATTTCCTTAAATAAGTGTCAGTTTGGTTTGTATCTTATTACTGACTGTAAGATACTATACATAAAAAAAATCAAGTAGATACAAAATAAAACTAAATGCTTTCTAAAATATATATTTGGCAGAAAAGAATGTATTATCCATATTACTTCATTTATCCATGGTGTCTGACCGCACTTTACCAACTGCAACAATGGCAGTTTTGTAAGTCAGAGGGCATAAGAGAAAACAAAATAGTGTTTTGTTTTCTTGTCATGGTTTTAACCAGCAAGCCTACTTTACCTAAATGGTACAGAAGAATGCTGACAATTGCAGACCATTTCACCTGACATACGTGACTTGTTTTATCTGAGCATAGCGTTCATTTGGGTGATCAAAAAGTTATAATTTTGATAATTGTGGGGAGGTTACCGCCCAGAAAGAAAGAAAAAGGAAATTCTAAATCAATATATAATAGCCCTTTAAGACCCCTTTATTGTTATTAACCCTCTTAGAGATGCATTGAGGGTGGTTGTGGCTGTTGTCAGTGGCTGCTCTAGACACCGCTGTAGGCCAACCTCCAAATAAATATTCAACTGTGCTCTTGGTGTATTCACATGAGGGACAATATTGGGCTCCAAGAGTATGCTTGGCGCCACAAAATCTGTCACTTTATTCATTCTAATGAGATTTCCAGTCCCTCTTGTCCTGAGAAGACCAACTGAAAGCAAAGTCATTTAATATGTTCAACATTTAAAGCTGATCTTGTCAACAGATTTCACTCTGACTCTTCCTCATCACGTTTGGTATATAAAAATGAAACCCATCTAATAGTAAAGTCAGCTTAGTGACCTTTACTACTACAGTATCAGGCACAGCTCATGCAAAGCCTTTAAATGTAAAAACATGGACAGCTGGGGTGAAACATAAGATTGAAAGGATGACACATTAGCTAAACAGGAGCCTGAGGAGATGAGACAGGGTCATAAATTGCATTAGTCAGACTGTTTGAGAAATGATTTCCAGTGGCATTTGTTTCTCAGTGGGGACTTTCATTGATGATCTTTAGTATTCACTGGTAAAACTCTATTCAGCTTCTTACACTATTGCACATTTGGTACACGTTTCCAAAGAAAACCATCCTCAGGGTCAGCTTTGCTGCCATGGAATTGAACATGCAGAAGTGGGCGAGTGCTACACTAGCTAGGATTCCATGCTGAACAGCTACAGCAAGGGTTAACTTTGGAGAGGGGGAATCCATGGCTTAAAATGGAGACAGGAACTGGTGACATTAGGCAGTGCTTTTGGGGAACTTGGGAGCAGCAGCCTCCTCAGAAATGCGTATGGACTGACAGCGGGAGCTGCTCAGAACAGCAGTTCATGCATGTTTCATTGAGGCACACTGCACATGGGGACACTTTGCAATTTAAAACAAGCTCAATATAGTATTCCAGAGAGTCAATGAAGCAAGAAGATCTCCAAAGGCAAAAACCAAAGCGACGTGTTTGTTATAAAAATGGACAAAATTGAGACAATAAAATAGTTTATTACATGGAAAAGATGGAGAATGATTAGCTAAGTGTGAAGGCAGAGACAAAAAGGGTTTATCATCAGTAGCTGGTCAGCATTACAAGGAGGTGACGTCTCATACACTTAGTTTAGTTGTCCATGTAGAAATGTGGGCAAAGCTGTTCATTCTGAGGGCTCACTCTACTTTTGTTAACCAGGGCTAGGAGTTGGAATGGCTAAACAGAGCTCAGGGATGGCAAGGCATTAACTGTAGAAGGACACAATTGCAAGGAGGGACAGTGGGGAAACCCCACACTATGAGGACAAGCAGCTCTCTGCACCAGGTTGGGCAGGTGAGTGGTGTGGAAGCTGTGCAGAATGCAGCCTGGGAAATAGCCAGGATACAGAGTTCCACCACACTCGGAGCCTTTGCAAACACACCTTCATGGCCTGTCAAAAAGTCACAATGCTGAACTGGAAATACAAGTTCCACACACATGGTGGCAGAGCAAGAGAAACAGGACAAGAGACTCAGGACTACCCATCCCACCAAGTGTGCATCTATAGTAAGGTGAAAAGTTCAGGTAAACACATCTTTATGATATGGAGTTCTGTTGTTGTTGTTTGTTTTCTTTCAGCTATATGATAAAAAAGAATTCAAACTGTTCTTTAGTGGACTCTGGTCACTACAGAGGAGACACATGGATCAATGTAATAGACAAATTCAACATCTTTGTGTAAGGTTCTGTGATTCAAAGGGTGTATTTACTAACACAAAGACATGAGTTTGGATCTTCACTAGGTGAATTCAGTGGAAGGAAAACTTTGGCTCTGGAATCTTTACTTTAAGACCAGGTTTTATGGACTGTAGAGTCAGTTTGACTCAAGTTGTCATAGATTTGAGGACTCATCTAGAAAGGCCCTAGATGAAGGAATCTATTTTCTCAGAATCCATGTAGCTTCTCCTGATATATTCAATTTTGAACCATTCTTCATGCCTGCTATACTTTTTTAAGTGATCTAAACTCAGGTTCATTAGCACTGCGTCTTTACTGATAGTCACATCCCTAAGACTGCCACAGATGACCAGGAGAACTTATAAAGGCCAATTGGGATTCTTAATGTTCAAAACCACTACTCCCCCTTCTGTGTAGTGGAGCTTGGACCCCAGCTTGTCACCCAGACTGCAGAGAAGGACTCTACCTCTGTCAAGGCACTCGTTTCCTTCTTGGATGTTTACAATTGTAAATATTTCAAAACTGAAGAGTCTTCCGCTTTCTAGCCCTTCCAGACAGACGCCCTCATGACAAAGCAGGAAAAGACAAACTAGGGAAGTGGATGGCATCAACCCATCTATTATTACTACTCAGGAAGTTGCAACACCTTCTGGTTCTGACACAGCTATCATTGCACTGCACCAACACATCTAAAACCACTTCCATGGACTTTTCTGGAACCTTTCAAAACACAAACAGTACAAAGCCAGCTCATTGTACCAACTAGATAATGGACATCTGGGTTTGCAACCTATATAAACTTGGATCATCAGCTACTTCTTTAAGGCAGTTTAACTCTCAGCCACAGTGCTGTAATTTCAGCCAGCTCTCTGGGGAGGCTATGTGAAGAAAATCCACATAGTACAAGAGCTGGCAGCACATATGAACTGCCATGGCTGCAACAGTCCTGCTTTCTCTGGGTATGCAGCAAAGCACTGCAGCCCAATGCCACGAGACCAGTTCTACTTGCCAGGAAACACAGAAAGGAGGGTAATTTGGAGAAAACTATAACTATCAGGGTTGTTGCTAATACAAAGGTTATTGCTTGTGTCTGAGTTTAAGGTGAGAAATTAATAGACTTTAGCTATAGGCCTGCTTTGATAACCTCTGAGCCATCTAAAACTGGATTTCTTACCTTGCCAAGTGGAAAGCTGCAGAAAAACTACTGTCATGTTGCCACACATGGAGGGTACCTCTGCCTTCTCCTATAATGTCTCCTTATTGTTTCAACTTGGAAGAGTAGAAACACTTGGTAGTGAAAAACATAAAAACCTCAATCCCCACATTAAAGAATTCATTTTACTAGGATAGATTAACTTGTAATTGAAGACTCAAGCCATTGCATGACTGTGGTAATAATTTGTTTGAAAAGACTGTCTTTTTTGAACGTGTGCATATGTTATGTTGCCATTTAGGTGGCGCCGCTTTTTGCATAAAACTTACTTAGCATAATTACAGGCAGTTTTGCAAAATATATATATATTTGTAATCTTTGGTGCTTGCTTGCCACATTTTTTTTTTTCATTTGGTTGAGAATTTTTGTAATAGATATCTATAATGTCTGTTATACAGGGTTAAGAATTGACTTCTGAAATACCATGGAAGAAAGTCTGGAAGTCTTTGTAAACTCATGAATTATTTCCTTCTTCTGTTTCTAGGCCCTCCCTATCACATATTTGCCAGGGAAAACCATCCCTGCAGAAAGACACCTGCTGGGCTGTGTGTACGTGACTCAGATGCAAAGTCCAGCAATTTTCTTTAAAGTGCTGACAAAAGCTCATTTGGGCCAAGAAAGAAGACTTTGTGCTGAGATACGTGCAGGTGCTGCACTCCTGCAGGCCAGCTGTGGCAAGGACAGGACAGACAAAACAGCTGGAGAGGTGCTGCCTCTTAACAACCTCAGCACAATCTGCAAGGCTATCCCACTCCTTGTCCCTGGACTGCAAGAGTGACTAAATTGCTTTATTCAAGGAATAAGCACAAGTTATGAATAACAGGGTACCTGTGTGACAGGTGAAGTAAACTGGTGACTTCTCCCATTTGTAAGCAGAGTAATTCAGTGGGAAAATTCTAGTTCATTGAGTTCAGATCATCCAGTTCACAATACCTCCAGGTTTGGATTCTCTTAAATCCAAGGTGGAAGTGAAACCTTTCCATGGTTGCTGTAGACAGCTGAGAGCAAAAACCAGTCCTTGTGTTCAGTGTTTCTGAGTCACAGCCACCAGCTGTAACCTGGATGATGGAAACCCTCTGCAAACGGCTCGTGGCACAAAACATGGGATATCCCAACTTCATGGGCTTCAAGGGGAGCCAGGGTAAGTTTCTGGCTCATATGGAGCACAGGGGAGGGAGGTAAGCACAAAGGCCATCAAATGTGGGATATGTGGGGCATTAACAGGGCAAGAAACATAACAGAGAAGGAAAATTATGATCTAACATACTGTAAGTCATTCTTGGGATTCAGCAAGACTTTAATGCTCAGATTTGTATTTCACAGGCATTTCTCTTCCTCCTATTTCTTTAGGTACCAAAAGTTTATTTCCTCCATGTTTTGTTCTCCATTTCCCCTTTCTCTGTGCATCTTCCTGTTTTCTGAGTATTTAAAAAACTCAGTTTCAAACCCAGTCTTTTTTCCTAAGTACCAGGTTGTAAAATACAGGAGCCCATTGTTGCTCACTCTTACTGATGTAAAGATAGATCTAAAATGGAACTAAAAATGTTGAATTGGCTGAACTTTCTTCATGTTCAGACAAATCTCATTATAAAACTATAAAGAAGAATTATCCTGCTGTCCTTCTGAGATACATAGTTTAATTAATACTGGATATATTTCGTTTCCAGAGTGCCTCTCCCACACACAAAAGCCAAGGTAAAACAGGAATATTCAGTTGCTGCATAATGGGAGGATATTTATAAAAACAAAGCTGCGTTAAGCAAAGCATTGTTCATTTAGATGGATGAGTTGAAAGATGTAATTAATTCTAACTTGAATGTGAACTTGTAGACATTACATGCGTGATTAAGAACCCAAACAAATAGCTAAATAGATTTTTAACTTAACTATGCAGAGTTTGAAACCCAATTGTTTTGGTAGACATCCCAGGCCTGGTTTTACTTGTCTGTTACCTGTACAACTCCTTGGCTTACAACAACTCTGCATGGTGTACAAGGGAGGTGTTATCTGCATTCCTTCATGTGACTAAGTTACTCTGCCATGAATCTGCTGTATACATAATAAGATGAAGGACAAGATTCTTGAGTCCACCTACAAGAAGGAGTAACTCATTTGAACAGAGAAATAATTCAGACATAGCTTGAAGGGCATTTTGAACTAGCACAGACATGTTCATTTGGTAACAAATACTCCTTTAAGGTCTACACACTCCTACATGGTCTCCTACATAGGAGAACTCTAGCTAATTAATTTGTCAGACTATATTTCTTCTTCAGCTTACAGAGTGATGGGAAATGCATAGATGTGACACGAGAAAAATCTGTCTCAAGAGGAAATAGGTCAAAATTTTCCCAGAGGAAAAAGATAATCTGACCAATAGATGATTATTACATTTGGTGGGTGTTATAGTCAAAGCATGGTGCAATGTTCATTGCACAGCCATGAGTTGCACAGTACAACTAGTCCTTTTTATTTAATGTTTGAATTTCCACATAGGAAGAAGAGCTAATGAATGGGCTGTGCCTCCTGTACACTAAAAGCTTCTGCCTCAGCCAACACTTCTTCCAGTTATAAAGGTGGTCCTTATAATAAGTTTCCCAGCTTTCTGCTGCCAGTGCTGGCCAGCTACCAGTGAGACCTATCTTGTAGCACTCCGTGGTGACATGTGAGATGTGGAAACAGCTTATCTGACATGTTCTTTAGGCTTCAAGGTAATATCCAATTTAAAATATGCAGAAGTTTAACCCCAGCCAACACCTAAGCACTGCACAGCCACATGCTCACTCCCCCTCAGTGGGATGGGGGAGAGAATCAGAAGGGTAAAAGTGAGAACATTTGTGGGTTGAGATAAAAGTTTAACGGGGGAAAGCAAAAGTCTCATGCACAAGCAAAGCAAAACAAGAAATTCATTCCCCACTGCCCATGAGCAGGTGTCCAGCCATCCCCAGGAATGCCAGGTTCCATCACACATAACTTGGGAAGACAAACACTGTCACTCCGAACATTCCCCCTTCCTCCTGCACAATAGCAGCCTACACTTCAGGTAATTGAGAGCCTTATGCTTTGCAAAAGTATAATTAGTCTGAGACTATTGATATTTACAGCTTGGGAAAATCTCTTCACCCAGTTTTCAGAGAAGGGCACAACTAAGCTTCAGTGCTGAGGCTTCACCATTCTGAGGAACATGTGGAACAGGGCTTCTACGTAATGATCAAGCCATCCCCACTAAAACAAGCAGGTGGCTCAGGAGATCTTAATCCACTTGCATTTGTGAGTTGACATTTAAGAATCTTCTCTCCCTTTAAACCATCAATCAAAGTATTTACAGAATCATGACTCATGATTCCATGAATCAAAAGTATTTGCAGATTTGGGAAATCATCACTAAACAGACCTGGCCAGGAACTGGATTTTCTGTTTTATATTTTTTTTTTCCCAATTACAATTTTTTTTCCCCACTTAAACCCAACATATTTTGTTGTTCTGTTGCTGTAATACATTTCCTAGAATTTAGATTTATTTTATTCTTTTAAATAACACATTTCCCATTTTAAAAATCTGTAAAAATGGTCAAAATATTCTTTGCTAGACTTTCTAATGCTTTTAAGTTCTCCTTTGAACAGACTTACATCAACTTAGCATATTTTTCAAAGCATTTCAATTTTGACAGAAATAATGCTGCATTAAGAAAAAGAATCTATAAAAAACACACTAAATATCCCATCTGCTGTACTCATCATATACCTTTCTATTTCCCTCCCTAAATTTAAAGTTACTAGATAGACTCATGAGCACCCAGAACAGAGGCACTAAAATGACAGCAGTCATTCTGGATGGCTTTAGTTCAAGGTTTTTTTTTTGGCTTCATCAGTTATTTCTTTAAAGATATTCTTGGTAATATTCGTCTAGTAGCTATTTATATCTGAATGAAAAATGCCAGGGAAAAAAGAAAACCCAGCTGTGCTCGAGAAAATGTTAAAATCCATAGCAGTTTAGAGAGCCACTGAAAGCAGTGACCCACTGAAAGGAATCATTAAGAAGCTTCTTCCTCTCCCTTCATGTATTTTCTTTATAAGAGGAGGTTTTTAAAGCTCTCATTACAGGATAGAAATCTTGGAGGTCTTTTGCATGTGCTAAGCCAAATGTACCATAAGAGCTACCCTCCGATACAGGCACATCTCTGCTTAGCTCTGTAGATATCAAATCCCTTTCATGTCAGCCTGTACACTGGGTTCCATCTCTGTGGGGAGGGTGGCAGTGAAGCTCCCGATGCAGCACTTCTTAATCAATGCACTAAATTCACAAGATTACTTGAATCAAGGAGCTCTAAAACCATCACCAATTTACACATACTCACTGTTTCTTTAAAGGACTAATTGTTTGACTCATGACTTGTATTTTAGCCTAAGGAGTGGCAGATCATTTTTTGACTTGGTCCAGAGATTAGACATTCAGAATACACTGGAAATCTCTCAGCTTACCCAACTCAATTAAAAAAGATGCATGTACAGCATTTATGTAGTGTTTTGACAGACTTTATTTTCTGCTTAAGTGATTCAGTTTCCCCTGGATACATATGGCCCTCTCTTTGTTATGCAGAACTGGAATTGCCTAGAAAGAAGGTGAGGTTATTGGTTGTTGGCTAAGTTGCAATGCATTCACTAAACCATTAATTTCAAATAGCTTTCAATAAATGAAATGTTCTTTAGGTAAAATCTGATTCTCAGCTACTTTAAATGTTAGGCTACCAGGCTAAATGAGAACAAAACAAAATAGTATCTATTAATAAAAATATACACTGCTGACAGCAAAAGCAACAGCACAGCCATTATAGTTAGAAGAGACAGTATCCTCCTGACTTCTGAACCCACCAAAGTTTCAGAATCAAGGAAGTTTTATATGTCTCAATTTATGTAGAAGTGCTGAGCAATTTTATCGGATGAGAATGATCAATACTAAAGAATCTGGCAATGAATATCAAGATCCAGATACTTAAAGCATTCTGTTTGAATAAAAGTTTAATAAAAACTAAGAAGATGGAGTGGTGCAGTGCAAAAGAACATGAAATTGCAGGACTTCATCACAAAGATGCAGGAGGTCAGTACCCACCTAGAGAATTGTCTAAATCAGCCAGTGCACCTCAAAGTCTCTTGGTGACTCCCCTGAAGTCCAGTTTTGGGTAGATCCAAAACTGTGATGTTTTGAATATCTGAATCCTGGATACAGGGGAATATGCACCCATGACTTCAAACAGCTGAGCAGCTCCATTCTCATTGATACAAGTGACCAGGCTCCTCATGGGCACCCTGAGATATGCTGTGGGGACAGCACGTGGTAGAGCAGAGAGGCTGCAGTTCTGGAGCACGTTCCTGAGACCACTCTTTGTGTGCAAAGGCAGAGTCAGTGATTTCTGAATGCAGACGTTATCACCTACAGCTGACAACCACAATTGGAACAAAGCATTACTCAGAA
Source organism: Cettia cetti (assembly GCA_013401135.1). Lineage (NCBI taxonomy): Eukaryota > Metazoa > Chordata > Aves > Passeriformes > Sylviidae > Cettia > Cettia cetti. The sequence goes on from VZUI01053273.1 coordinate 12,968, forward strand.
CTTAATGTCATGTAATTTGCTTGCTGTAAGCATGAGCAAGAAGATCTTGCCCCAAAATGACACATACCTCATCTAGGATAATTTTGAAAAACAAAAGATAGGTGTTAACGGAGTGATGCTCCAAAGAAAAGGTGGCTGTGAACTGTTGGCCCACAATTCAGGTATTAGGCTCGCAAGATGTTCCAACTCACCATCCTTTCTGCAGCAGCTCTGGAGGAGACAGGGCACACAGCAGGTGTAAACTGGCACCTCCCTCTCCATCTGTGCATGGCAGCCTGGCAGGAGAGCACCCAGGCAGCCTCCAGCACTGTAAAACTGGGACCACCAAGGCACGTCCACCCCTCACATACTGCACAGGGTGTCTGAGACAATTTTCTCTCTCCTCTCCTCCACAAGCCTCCCCTGAAGGGTAGCACAGAAAATCTGTGATAGACTTCTGATCAGGAATTCCCTGTGAGATCCACTTCCACTCTGTGGAATACAGAGGGAGTCCTTGGAAATTAAAATCTTAATTTTGTTGATCACTTGATTTTTAAGTGACCTACAGCTAGGGAAAGTGAAGTCCTTATCCTTTCCTCAAAGCATTTCCTCTGGGCAAATTAGACAATTTTCTAAAGTTTAAAAAAAAAAGGTTTCTAATAAATTTGATACTCAGCCAAATACATTTACATAATTCTGAAAAACACTGAGAAAAAATCTTCTATTAATAGGAATGAAAGGCAGAAGCAAGCCCAAATCCCCAAGTTAAACTACAACTTCTGGTCACTTTTGGAATTTTGTGGTGACACTGTCTCTTCAGTGAACAATTATCTCTGCTGATGTTAATAAAATAGTTTAAAAAATTATTTCAGTTATTCTTTAATACTTGGGTTGTAGATGCTCCATTGTATGTAGTTACAAGAAAAAAGGTATCATCTCTGTTTAGAAGAGGTTATAAGTCAAATGAAGTTTACTAAGAAAAACAGAACTATGATGGTAAGCCAGTTTTAAATACTATCATGGCTCTAGAGGACAGAAACTGTAGTGAGACAGCTGTTAAAAACATCTTTGTTTATTGTTAACCAATGAACTTAGCAGGGAGAGGGATTCCTGTCACAAGGCAGGATATAAGGAAGGAAAAATAACAGTGTATTTCTGTTGTTGTCTTTATTCTGTAATATTCTTTATAATCCAAGTAGCTGATGATGCTATTTTCTTGGCAGCAGAACAAGAAGCTATTGTAATTAGGAGAGGCCAGGCCATTTTCACATGAAGCAGCTTTCTGAAACACTACAGCAACATTCAAGGTTGGGACAGATGACTGCAGAGAAAGCCCAAGCAAGGAAGAACGGAACTGGACACACTGATCTCTCCAGGTTTCTGATGGGCCAAGTCAGGCAGTGACACCCACAGGTCCCACACACTGTGTGCTCTGAAGTTGTGATGATGTTACAACTCAGAGCAGGACAAGATGTGAGATCAGTCACATCTGACCCTGCCCTCTGCATAAACCCTGTGAGATAAGGGTGACGGCAAGGCTGGGCCACCACTGCCTCCACAACTTTTTAATTAACACACAGAGAAAAAGGCAGCCACCTTGCTGAAATACAGCATAAGCAGAAAACAATGGGATATACTTATTTCCCAGCAGTCAGACACTGCAGATACATCTCTCTTTTCTCATTATTGCCTCTGTCTCTTCCCGCTTCCAAAATGAATGCATTTGCAAAATTAGAAAGGGGGAGAGCAGAGAACATCAGTCCCTAGGTTCCTCTGTTAAGTATGGTGTTAAAATGGAGACAGTGTTTACCTTTGTAACCTTTTTGTTTAAAGATACAGCTTAGCATAGAATAAAATATATCAAATGCACTACTTCTGATGTTTTCTATAAATGGATTCTCCTTGGGGTTTTTTTGATTGTGGAGTTATTTCAAAGTTTTTAAGATGGTTGTACCTCACTTGTGATCAAGAAATGGTATCTAGTCAGCTAGATCCTGCTACAGAGTCAGATGAGAGGGACTCCTACAGGAGCTCCAGTCTTTTTAGTCCAGAACACTGAGCTCTTTATTAGCAAATGTGAGATTAGCAATCTAGTTTTCAGCACTGAAACCAGGTGTCTGAAACCAGAACTGTCTGGAGTAAGTACCTGACTTCAGGATAAAAACTGATATTACAGGTTCTAGCTTGACTTCCATCCGGTCAATTCTTAACCAGATAGAATCATGGTATTGTTAAGGCTAGAAAAGACCTAAGATTTTTAAGCCCAACCATTAAACCAGCATTGCCAAGGCCACCATTAAACCACATCCCTCAGTGTCACATCTATACATCCTTTAAGCACCTCCAGGGATGGCGACTCCAACTCTTCCCTGGGCAACCTATTCCAACAACCCTTAACAAAGCTTAACAACCCTTTCTGGGAACAAATGTTTCCTCATATCTGATGGAAACTTTCCCTTCAAGAAGGACCTATATGCAACACTTCAGTGTCCTTCTTGTAGTGAGGAGCCCAGAACTGAAAGAACACAGGATTTGAGGTGTGGCTTCAGCAGTGCCAGTAGAGGTGGGGGACAATCCCTGCCCTGGTCCTGCTGCCACACCACTGCTGATCCAGACCAGGTGCCATTGGCCCTCTTGGCCACCTGGGCACAGCTGGCTCATGTTCAGCTGCTGTAACCAGCACCCCCAGGACCTTTTCTGCCAGGCAGCTTTCCAGCCACTCTGCCCCAGCTTGTAGTTCACTGTACACTCTTTAAGGCAGTGTACAGACAGTAATTTATGGCCCAAATACTCTGAGCTTTTTCAGCATCATAACACCACAGTCATTAAGAATTTATGAAAAAAATAATATCCAAACCCCTTGAAACCTATGATTCTACCTGTTACGTATCATCTTTGTGTAATTAGCATTATCATTAACAACCTAGAAATCCAAATTCCAAACTCTGAGTGTATAAGACTCAAAAAACCCCCAAGTTTCTTTTCCAGGCTGTTAAACAACCTCAGGCAGTTCCTGTAGGAGAATCTTCTCTCCCTGTGCTGGGCTCCGTCCCACCCTTGGTTACAAAGCATTGATTTTTCAAGCATTCTTTTTTAAAAAGTAATTTCTTTCCTTTTCCACCTATAGAAAAGCATTGCAGAGACTATGGCAAACATTTCAAACTTCCACAAGAATTTCTAAAATTGTACTTAATTTTTCTTACTTACTTAAGTAGAAATGAAAGAGGAGGAGGAATGAAATTAATAGGTATAATTAAGGCTTACACAACCTCTTCTTACCACTTTGCTGAAACTAGAAGTAATGATGATACCATCAAAACTCTGAGCTCTAGCCATCCCTTCCCAAACCCATACAATAATATTTTGGATCTTTATAAAAAAACTGCAATTCTGTATCTGTAAACTTTTTTCTGAATTCAAAGAAAGCTAAATATGTCATGACATCCTTCTTACAGAAACCATCATGGCAAGGAAAATAACTTTTCCAAGAATTGGATCCGTACTTTGGAAGCCTCTTCTGCAAAAGTGGATGCCTAAATCTCATCCCATACCAACAAAATTTCTCACTAAAATCTCATTTCTTTAACTAAGGTTTCTATTAAGCTGTTCTAGACACACACACAAAATATACATACGTACAGTTTTTTCTTCACTCTCACAGAGAAGAAAAGGAAAATGACGTTTGAAGAATTGGAAATCAGCAGGGACAGGCTCTGAGGGAATATGATAGGCACCATATTACCTGAACACTACAGCTCAGATTGGTCCATTCACTTCTCAGCCACAACTGCAGCCTGTCCTTCCATTCAAACCACTGCTCAAAATGTTAACTTTCCTTGAGACAAATGTTTAAATACATATCATGTGGCAAATTTACAGATTTCAGCTATTGCAGGAATAATTGTGAATAATCTGCAATTACTTCCCTCCACTTTGTCATCAGTTTTCATAATGCCATTAATGTAAACCAGAAGCTAGAGAATTATTCAGCACAGATGGCACAACAATAAGAATCTGGATATTTTTCATGTGAATGTCTGTCTTTGGACCTATTTTCTAAACATATGGAATAGAAACCACTATGCAGTGCGGTATGGTAAACACTCTCAATAGCAGTAATTGACTATTACTTGGGTATAATGTTAGGGATCATTTGACATAAAATACATGTCCTAAAATAGGTTATCTACCTTGGCACCATACTTAACTCATTCTGCTTCAGCTGGCACAGTAAGAAATTCATCTGCTGTTTTTAGATATCTCCAATGTTGAGGCTTGAGGTGGTGATCTCAAGGATGAAATATTTGAATTTCTTCTTCCAGCTGAAAGAAAGGCAGGGTTTTAATCTATAGGAATTGAACTTTAATACAAACAAGATAGGCTTGGACTACGGAAACTAAATACCACACTCCTAAAAGAAAAATATGTCTTGCTTTAGGAATGAGCACATATTACTATTATTTTGGATGAAGGAGAAAGAAAAAAAGGGTATTCAGAAACCCTTTTAGGCCAGTAACTTAGAGCAGCTATGACACAAAGAGAACTTAGCTAGAGCAGCACAGTAGAGATAGCCAAGATAACCTGCAACTGGCTAGTCAAGTGTGAGAAGATTATATTAAAGGCCATTCATGGCAGGAAGGAACACAGATTTACCCAGCTTACCTGCTGAGAGCCAATTACTCCTATCACACTCTTGTATTGCCACTTCCATGATTTCAATGGCCAAATTAAAGCTAGTTCAAGTATTGATAACTCCAGCTTATTATTTCTAAATAATTAACAGCTGCTTTTGAGATGGTAATGCATCTTCACAGCAACAACTCCTACACATTCTCTCTGATTTCAAAGAGGAAATGGGGATTAGTCCAGACTTGAAAAGGTTCCTCAAATTAGGAGGTATCTGTTGCTCCAAATCAAGAAGCATTTGAAATACACTTCTAAGAAAATCAGATTATTTAGTCTTTTAAGTTGCAAATTACAATTTTGAAGGGGTTGTTATGAAATACCTTGTATGATATTTGCATATATACAGTCTTTTCTATCTTGAAATTATTTCTGATTGATTCCTGGTGTTATAATAATTTAGTTTATTGTGCAGGTATCAGATGAACTTTTTAAAAAAAACCTCTAGGAGAACTCAGAAACATTTCTGCAAATCATGCAGTATCTAAAATTTTTGTCAGCTGTTCAGCCCAAATAAAGCTGAACTTGCTCTGAAATTGTCACATAGTTATATTTCTATAGTATTAGGCACAACTGCGCTTTAGGAATCTCTGACAGTGACAGAATTGAGGCAGTGCTATTAAACAGAAATTATGTTATAAGCAATTACAACCTTCCAAAGTAGATCTTACCAATAGCTGGAGAAAAACAAAACAGAACAAAACCATAAAACTTTATAGAAAGAGTCTTCTCAGACTCCTTCTGTGTACCCTGTATGATTGCACCTTTTCTTGGGCAGCTACAACTGAGCACACAGTTATTGCTGGTTCTCTATTCTAATACAAGTCATTTCACATAGCTCACAGTTCAACAAAGTTCTTGGAGCTGATTTTTCCAAGTGCCATTCCTCTGAAACATAAATGTCTGCTATGTGAGATTTCTAAGAAGTGATCCTGTGACATCTGATACAAATCTTGCCACAAGTGCAGAAATGGTATCAACAAGGTAGAACTTTTCCCATAAAACACTAAGCCCTAAGAAAGAGTAAGAGCAGGAGGCATCCTGGTGAGTCAGGGTGCCTGTAAATGCTCTCAGATCAGGCATAAACACTTGCAGCATCCAACAGGAATTATGTGCTCCCTGAAATAAAAGCTGGCCAGTCCCACAGATCCTCTAGAAAGCCATATTCCCCCACAAGGTGCTTACTGTCAAATTAGTTGCCCCTTAAGGAATAAAATTATAAACCTCATAATCTATGTTTAAACCCTTGCTGCTACATAATCAGGCTATTAACACCATCCACTCACACATTCTTTGAGATTTGGGACAATCCACAATTACTCCGCTCTGGCTGCTCTTAGGTTTTTGGAGTCACTTGCTCTGTATTAATTACATCATGTGAGAGAAAGGTATGAGTAACCTCTTAGTAACACTACCCTCAGTACGTAACACATGCACAGGGCCTCAGAGACAGATTAGGGCTTTATGCCACACTCTGATTTACAGCTAATAGTGCTACAGTTTAGGGATTTCTGAGCTAGGGAAGGAAGCAACACCTCATTTACAGTTACTGTTCACTTCAGCTATAAGAAGTACTCAAGATAAAGAGTATTAGATAAAATCTCACTATTACTCTGCCTTCTCCTACATCTGAATTTCATCCCTTTTATTATTTATTTCCCTCCCACAGCCTGTGCTGTGTCTTCTCTTCTGCAGGTGACAACGAGAACTTGAAGAGGGACTAGTAATGACATGTAAATGGTATCTAAAGAGGTGAGCTTGAAAGCACCAGGCATAAAATTGCTCTTTACTGGTGTCTTACACATCTTTGCTTCTTGTCATATTTCAACCAGCAAATGCAAGAACTTAATAATGTTCCTCAGCTCCTGACCAGTAAATTTAATAAGAATGCTAGAGTCCCTTAATTTGATTTGCATAGACAGCATGAACTGGAAACAACTAAAAAATAGAAAAGTGTGATGAATTTTTCCTCTCTGTGCCACTTTCATATCAACATATGCTTACCTGTAACAGGCTGCAATATTCAGGTCATATTTTAATAACCAAGGAACTCTTTACACCATCAATGATTTCTTATTAAGATGCAAATCAAGAACAATCTCTGATCTTCTGGCAGAGCCTGAAAGCAGTTTCTTAATTAGTCAGGCTCCATCTAACATCTGACAAGACTTTCTTCATCATAGGAAACTGACTTTAAAATTATCTTAGGAATTCAGATTTGTGGTCAGCAATAAAGGGCTAAAACCATATATAAGCCATCAAAATAATATGGTAATTTTTAAAAGTCACTATAAATCAGCATATTTTCTCCTTAACAACAGAAAGTGTGAATGAAGTTTAGTTGTTTAATCTCTGTTTAAACTCGTTCTGACACCTGAATTCCTTTATCTGCTAAAATGAAATGTCCCATGCTAGACAAGCAGAATGGTATTTCACTGACTCAAGAGCTGCTCACCCGGTGAGTTTTTCTTCATGCTTTCTCTCTCACCACTTCCTACCTTCTGCAGTATCTCCCTTCATCTTTTAAATAAAGACCTTTGGAAAGGTAAGTCTCTAAAGCATCTCTGGTTGATCACATGATTACCGCATCTCACCTGTTGCTGCCATCATATGGTCCATAATAAACCTTCAAAGTACTTTGTTGCTAACTCAGCTTGAGTAATAGAATCCTTGAGACAAATATCATGGCTTGCGTTCATTTTTAGAGAGCTTGCTTTTCTTGCCATCAACAGCAAATTTATAGTAAATTATTAACACCTCTCTCCCTTTCAGACCTTCATCTGTATCGAGCAGAACTTTGCTAAAGCCAACAAATTTCCAAGGTCATGCTGAGGCAGAACCACATCTCATGGCAGCATCTTTACTGTTTTCCTTACATATTCTGGCAGGCTGACCAGTCATGCTGTGGGTATAGGAACACCGGGAAAACCCAAAGAAGGTAAAACAGGCTTTCCGCCTGTTTTCCACCCACATTCCAAAGAAAAAATGTTTTAACAAGGCTGAATATATAGGTAGTCCTGATTCAATGAATTTCCATACCAAATTCTCTATTTCTCCAACTTCAGCAGGACTGCTCACTATCTTAATTTAAAACTTAAGCCTGAGGAGATTTGTTTAAAGGAACTAATCCAGCTAAATACGCTACCATGAGGAATTTACACAAGCTAGCTCTCTATATTTGCATCTCCCCGAGGCAGTATTCTGAAGGCATCTTAGTAAAAATGTTATTGCCTCACAAATCTGACATCCTCAATCCCCTAAATAGTTTTTAAAAAATAATTATAGGTCAGTAACCACCTGACTAAAGCTGATGATAGGTCTGCAGCATCTCTTATGAGGAGAGACTGCAGGATCTGGGCTTTAGTCTGGAGAAAGCCGCTGAGAGGGGAGCTCATAAGTACATACAAGTATATGTAAGGTGGGTGCCAAGAATTGAAGCCAGGCTTTTTTCAGTGGTGTTTAGCAACAGGACAAGGAGCAGTGGCTATAAACCAAACCAGAAGATTCATCTCAACATCAGGAAGAACCTTTCACTAAGGGTGGCAGAGCACTGGAACAGCTGCCCAGAAAGGGAGCAGAGCCCTCTCTGGACACTCCAAACTCACGTACACACATTCCCGTGTCACCCGCTCCAGGTGACCCCGCTTTGGCAGGGCGCTTGGGGAGGGCGATCTCCAGCGGCCCTTTCCAACCCCAACTATCCTATGATTCTGTTTTTTGAGGCGCACACCCCTCTCAGCTACCCAGCCCACACAGCTCGAACGGGGCTCGCAGCGACACAAGCCCAGCTCCCCCTCCCACAGAGCCTGTGCGCTGAGGGCGGACACAGCACAACCAGCAACAGGAGAAAGGCGGTCCCGGCAGGAAAAGGGCGGCCGGAGAAGGGCGGTCCCGGCAGGAAAAGGGCGGCCGGAGAAGGGCGGTCCCGGCAGGAAAAGGGCGGCCGGAGAAGGAAGGGTGGTCCCGGCCCACAGCCCCGGCCCGTGCCGCCACCTCGTGGTGGAGCCTCCGCCGGCCGTGGGAAGGAGCCGAGCTGGGGAAAGCACACGCGGTGTTTGGGAAAGCACTCCCGGAGGAAAGGCGGCGCAGCCGGGTGACAGGGGCTTCGGGCGAGCCCTGAGACAGCTGCGGCGGGCCCTCACGCTCCCGGTCGGGCCAGCACGGTTTGGGACTCGCTACTGATTCCGCCGAGCAGGTGGTTGGTAATTTCCGGGGAGCACACACCTGCCTGTCACATACTGGAGTGTTTTCCAGGGGATTACAAAGACTCCTGAGAGGCAGCTATGTTTGTAGTTAATTCCGTTAAGTCAATCCATCTGTTCCAGAGGTGAAGAAAATACCTACTACGGATTTAAGGTTTTCATAAGTCAGGTCAGGCTCGCTGATTTACAGGCAGCCTTGCGGGCTGCTAGGGTGAACACTGTTCGGAGTGGCAGCGCCCTGAACACAAGAAAGCCGTGGTTCACCCGTGTCCTTCTGCCCTGTCACAGAGCTGCCACGACAAAGCCTTCCCACGTCACTGCTTCCTTCCAGCTCAGCACCTGGAGACACGCCGTGGCAGTACCTGGGCAAGGAAGGCTGAGGAAAAGACAATAAAGACAGAGCTGAATCCTTTTCTTATGGCTGGAGCAGTGATCTGCTACCGCCGTGCCCAGGTGTGGCCGCATAGCACGTGTTGGGAGCAGCTGTGCTGCGTTCAGGGCCGCCAGAGCACCAGGCAGCCCTGTGTGTCCCGTGTGCCAGGCGTGTCCTGCCGTGTCCGGACAGTGACCTGCAGGAGCTGCCCTGGCCTTTGATCGTCTGGGTCACACCCCAGCCCTTCCTTCACAAAGCCACAGTTCCCATTGGAGGTAACATCAGGGACTGAAAACAACTGAACTTTTGCTTAGCATGGGAAATCCTGAGTAAGCTGAGGGTTTGTGGTTTTTTTTGTAAACAAAACAAACCTTTGGTTTCATGTATCTGTATGCAACTTAAATAGTGTTTTCTACTGAAGTGCAAGCTCAGCATATACTTACTGATACATACAGTTTTTATTTCTTTTTACACCTTTCCAGACACAGTCATTCTCAGAGCTCTTCTCTGAGGCCATTCCAAATAGTTTAGTATCTTTTCAGAGGCACTAATTTCAGAATTGGACATAGCATTCGAGAGTGATCTCACCATTGATGCAGAGAAAACAAAACAAACCACCAAATGACCCCCACCCCCCCCACCCCATCACCTCCTGAGTAATATCTCCCTCTTACTACAGTGGAGTGGGGCTGCCTTGTCTTAGGACAATTATACTGTCTGTCAATATAGTACTTTCTAGTCAGAAAAAAAAAAAAAAATTGCTTTCATAATGCTAGACCTGTGTAGTTCCAGAAGAGGGCCCTTACTTCTAAAACCTTCCTTACAGTCTTAGCATACAAAGTCTATGTCCTTTTTCAGACACAGACCTGCAAATACTGCCCTCCACCTAATTTCAGGTTTTTATCCCTGCCTTACAGCATTACAGACATCTCGCAGGTGCACCCAATCTTCTTGAATAACTTCTTCATTCTTTTCTCCCCTGAGGTGTTAGCAGCTATAAGAGGCTACCCTCAGTCTGATGCTATTTTTTAAAAATTTTTTTCAAATTAAACGACAGTGTAGATCTGAGATGAACACCTTGCAGAAGACCATTTTTGACCATTTCTTTTACCAACCAAGCCAGTGATGTGCTCAAGAAGTTACATATTGTTTTGATGGCCAGATTAAATTTTCATAGCTAATCTAAGACTACAGTGAGCTTGTGGAGTGTATGAATCTTGTAACTTTTGCCCTCCTTTTTTAGTGTGCAGTGCCTGGACCTGTGTGATGAAACTTGGCACCCAGTGTAACTCTTCAGCCCTTCACTTTCAGTCATGAAAAGGATCTGGTTGAGTGCAAGCAGTAGAGGAGAGAAGCAATAACACTTAATACCTAGACTGTCTTCAAGCTGGAAATATTTATACTTCATTCTGAAAAAATAAAAACCCACTTTTACCCAAGCTAGTGGGCAGCATCATGATGCACTGGAGAGCGACCCTATGGGTTTGTGGGTCTCAGACCACTGATAAGGAAGCATTCACCTTAGGAAAACAGGCCCATTTTTTGAAGGCCAAAGTCATAACTTACAAGAATGAGTTTTCTACTTTGACAGGAAAATAGGCTAGGAGATCAGCCCCTTCTTCCTTTCAGTTTAGCGGCAAGAAATTTAGCAGGAAGCCCTTCCAGGCATGATCACAGATTCACTTACGTTGGAAAAGACTTTCAAGATAATTTAGTCCAGCCTTTGATAGATGTCCAGCCTGAAAACTAGATCATGGCATTGAGTGCTACATCCAGTTGTTTCTTGAATACCTCCAGGGATGGTGACTACGCTTTTGGGCAATCTCTTCCAGTGTTTGACAGCTTTTTCCATGAAGAAACTTTTACTGAGAAGAATTCTTTCTGAGAAGAATTTACTTTATATGTCGGCAAAAGCCAGAACCCCGAATGTGCAGGAGGGTTCAAGGGTTGCCTTGCTTACTTACAGGAATGATCAAACCTGAGTACTGTTAAAAAAAACCCAGCTACCCAAAACCAAACAAAAACAGAAAGGAAGACAGGCAAAAGAGGAAGGTAATAATAATAATAAAGAAAAATCTGTCCTAGCTGGCATGCATCTTCAGGAATTGGAATTTTTTATTTCTCCTCCGGGTAAGAAACTATACTATGCTATTTTATCTTTGCCATTCTCTTAAGGTCTTTGATCGATGTCATACTTTAAGAAAAATCATCAACAGTGTCAATTATTTATGAATGCTAGAGAAAACTCCATCAAAGAAGACATGGAAGGCAGGCAGTAAGATGAAGAGCATAGAACTCTAATAATTACAGATGGATTACTTCTTAGACTTCTTTTTAATGACAAATATTTTTCTTGACAAGTTTAAAAGCATGTCACTTCAGAAAGGAGAGCCTAAACTGGCAGATACCAAATTCCTGATAATAAACATAATCTAAAGCAACTTCATAAAAATCTTGATTTTGCAGCACTTGGATTCAACTTCTTATTTGCAGAAAAACCCCATACTGATAGAGCTGAGCCACTAGTAGAGCTGACTTCTTCTGTGGTGTCTTAAAACTGATTTAATCAGTCCTTTCAGTCATTTGAGAATAAGACAGCTAATGAGGATGCCATAAAGGCAATCTCCTTCTCATTTCTGTGTTTTAAGTAATGCTTTTTACCTTACAGAATGGGGACACAAGCTGTGCTGCAGGCAGCAGATTCAGGGAAATCTTTTATTTCCCTGACCCCTTCCTCCTTCCACACTTCAAGGCCAAGAGAAATTTCACCTCTCAGTACTATTCATTTAAATATCTGGTTGATCTCTAGCCAATAGATTGAGCTGGCTTGAAACAACCCTTTTCTTACAAAGAGAGCTCTTCTTTTTCAGTTGGGTCATTTCTCAGAACTGATTTAGAGCCTGCATACCTCAACCCATTCAAAGTGGAACAAACAAATGAAACCCAAACCCAATGCCAGGGATCTCTGGCCAAAGCAGCAGCCAAAGGTGAGAACAAGCACCTCTGGGAAGGTGAGGGGGTGTTTCAGTGTGGGTGGTGTCAATAAAATACGATTCAGCTTAGCTGTAACTGGAATAGCATCTCTGACCATACATATAGTGCTTATCTCCTGCTTCATCATATTGCCAGTACATGACTTCTTTAATTGAACTAATACATCTTATGGGGTGCTTTCCTTGTGTTGATACACAGTGGAAGACTTGAGTGACAGAGAAGAGAGTTGTTACATTTGTATTCACCTTCTTGATGCAGGACTGAAAAATATGGAGGCAGGTCTCTGGCAAACATCAAAACAGCTATTATACAAATCTGGGAGAACATCAAAGTGAAAGCTCTCGTGTGCCCTGATTGATTTCCATTGCAAATACAAAGCTAACTCATTTATTTTCCAGTTTGTGCTCATGATTATTTTAATTTAACATGTTTGTCCGGAGGCAGCCGTCATGTTGATGCCATGGTGCTGTGTCACACAAGCTGTGGCCTGAGACACCCCAGCTGGGCATCTCAGTATCAAGGAAATTTATTCATGCCTCATACAAAATGCATTGTACAGGAAAGCTTGCAGTGGTATTTTGCAAAATAGAAAAATCTGTTACTCTGGAATGTTACAGATATTTTAAGAATCCCATATGGGCTTATCTAGTCTAGTTTTTTGTTTTGTTTTTTTTTGTGGGTTTTTTTTCTGAAGATGGCCAGAATATACCTTAGTGGCAGATAGAAGAGTCTGAAGATGCACTTATAGCATCAAGAGCAGATTGCAGATCCACTTGTATCCTGTCAGAAAAGCTAAAGAGGAGCTGCTGGTTTAGTGGGACCACCACTGGTGCCAAAGCTGACAGCTAACTGAAATTTTGTTATAAGATCAGTTACAGGTCTGTTGTAGAGCAGCAATTTCACGGAGTTTTGAAGAGGAGGTGTCATCTGTAATTGTGAAGAACCATGCAAATACATCCTGGAGCTGCTCAGGAGGAAAAAAAAAATAAAATCAAAAAAGCAAAAACAAAACCTGAAATCCCTTAGCTTTATAACCAGTAAATTTAGATTCAGTTGTGGCTATTGCAAGCACCTTATGAGCTCAGGGATATTAGGACTGGAAGGGACCTTAAGAAAAGGCTACAGTTGGGAAAATTTTTAATGGTTATCCAGAACTTACCCTGCTGCAAGTTCAGTAAACTTTTGTCCTGTCTGTCAGGGAACAGTGACAGCGGGGCTGCTCCCAAGGGAGGGTGAGCCGGGGCCAAGGGTAACTCCAGCACAGGCGATGTCCTCTCCAGCTGGGGTTGGCAGAGCCAGGGGCTTGTTGCAGCATCTTTCAGGAGCTGCAGACACAGGAGAGGGCATGAACCAGGGCCAGGGCCATCCAGGGGCAGCAGGAATGAGACAGGATTGCAGACAAGGTTCATGACATGAACCTGGAATCCACCTGGGAAGCCCTGTTAGAGAACAGGGGCAGGGGAGGACTGGGAGTGTGTGTGTGTGGGGGGGGGTGGTTCCAGGGAAGCTGGTCAAACCAGTTAAAACCTGTTAGGGCTGACAGTGTCCTGACAGAATTCACAGTGGGTGTGGTGATTAGTTGAGCTCTTCTGTGGAAGATGAATCTGCTGGTTTTATCCTTCCCTCTTAAGGTGCACTCCTATACTCATTGAAAGAAAAAAAACCTGTGGAAATGTACATAAAAAAGGTGTATGAAATTATCCACTCAATTCTTGTGTTTGGTGGTGTTATGTCTCAATAAAAGCCTGTGGAAGAACTTTTTTTCTATGTGGTGGTTGTTGTTCTGGGTAGGATTTTTTGTCTCTTGGCAAGAATGAGAAATATTTTTTTTCCTTGAACCACTTGACTCAAAATTCAGATACATGAACAAGTTTGAAAAGCAGTCCATGAATATTATGAGTCGTTTGGTGTGCTATTACTTTTATCAAAACAATTAGGTTTTTTTCTCAGAAGACATTACCAAACAATTTGGATCCTTAATATGGGAAAATCAGGAAAAGTTCAACATAATGCTCTACAATTGGCTGCAGTTTCAGTTAACATGGTTAAACCCCCAAACCTCTGTCATCTCCTTCCATTCATGCATCCAACTATTGTAGCATGAGGATCATCATTGCTCTCTCAGAGCAGGTCACCCTCCATTCCAGAACCTGGAGTATTTTGTATTTTGGTTTATAAAATAATACAATTTATTAAATTTGGTTTATGTAATGGTTTTATATTTGCTCGAAATGCATTGTCAAATGCTCATGTGAAAACCATACTCTGAACTCTGATAATTACTTCCCATCATCTTCCCAAGCTACAAGTAGTTCAGCTTTTCTTTGTGCCATTATCTATGGAAGATTTCAGAGAAAATAAAAGGGCTCTCTCTAAAGGCTGAAAATGTGGGTACAGTTATGTTGAAGTGAATAGCAAAATAAATAATATATGGCTTTTATTTTTTAAAATATATTTCAGTTAAATAAAAGACCCCAGAATTTCCAGTTCGCTGTGCTATCTTGAAATTTGTGTTCCTCATTCCAAGTGTACACAAAGCTGTACCTATGCCCACTGTGGGTATTTCACACACATTCTGTGAGTAGTTCAAACACTGAGTTATTTAAGAACAAAGTATTTGTAGCTGTGTACAGAGGAAATGCACGTACTTGGGAAACAGATCCATTTACGGTGCTAACGCTTCACGTACTTGACTGTTTCCCACATTTTCTGCCGTATGTTTTATTAAACCAGGAACTTTTGAACCTTTGTCCCTGTAGGGAATTTAATTTAATCAAGGCTCATTCACAGGAGCGACAGATACTATATCTTGTCTCCAAGTGCAGTCTAATTCTGCCTTGATGCTGCTGCATAATGGATGCATACTTTACGCTCACATTCCAGAGTGTATTTTTCAGCTAATATACTGTTCCAACACTGCAGAAAAATCATCTGAAAATTGAAATATGTGTCAGTCAAATGGTAGAGATTAATAAAAATTGCTGCCTGCATGAAGAACTGAAACTAGATTTCTAGCAAGAAGATATTTTATTAGCAGAAATAAGTTCTTTTTTGAATTCATTCTCACATGATAAATTAACTTCTCTTACAGTACAGACATTAAATCATTTGAAGTTACCTTACCACAGTTCTCAACATCTGTGCCCTTGCTGAGCTTCCTTCAGTGTCCAGCAGCAGGAGCACTCAACTAGCAGCAAATGGAAACGAGTTGTTTATATAAAAATAATGATCCACCTCTGAACTGATTAAATTCCCCCCTGTACACTGCGTGCATAAAGGATTGTCTGAGATTATCTCTTTTGTAAACTCCTCACCCCCTTAGTTTGTATCTCATAAGCTTTAGGACTGATAACATTTTGCAGCGACACTTTTCCAGCTGAGATTCCTTACCTATGCATTTCTTTTTTTTTTATTACAAAGCATTTATATTTTGCCCCGAGCACTTGTACTGTAGAAGTTTTCTGCATCCCTGTAACTAAGGGGAAAAAGAAGAGAACAGAAGATAAGTTAATTAAATTTATTTTGCCTGTTACAGAAGTTTGGTTTTTATCAGCTGGTATGGACAGGGAGGGGGGAGAATGGGGGTGGATGGATGGATGGATGGATGGATGGATGGATGGATGGATGGATGGATGGATGGATGGATGGATGGATGGA
>VZUI01053275.1:0-28852 GCA_013401135.1 Cettia cetti
ATTAGGAAGAAATCCTTCCCTGTGAGGGTGGGCAGGCCCTGGCACAGGGTGCCCAGAGCAGCTGTGGCTGCCCCTGGATCCCTGGCAGTGACCAAGGCCAGGCTGGGCACTGGGGCTGGAGCAGCCTGGGACAGTGGGAGGGGTCCCTGCCATGGCAGGGGGTGGAACGAGATGTCTTTTAAAGGCCCCTTCCAACCCAAGCCATTCCATGAAAAATATTACAGGACCAACAGGATTTAGGTGTTCTCAAAGCCAAAGGATTAACCAAGTGCTTTCACATTGGATTTTTATGCTGGCCCACACCAGGAAAAAAAAAAAAAAAATAATTTTAAAAAAGGAGCGCCAAAGTATTATGTCTTTTTTCAAAAAGACATATTGAAAAAACAAAAATAAACCCTTCCATGACTGGGGTCAGCTGAAATGCTCCCATAGAATAGTTTTGCTTCTAATTTTATCTGTTGCTTTTTTCAGCTCCTCTTTTCTTTTCTCTGATAGAAATTGCAGGAGCAGAAGCAGAGGAGGGACCACCTGGGTTGCCAAATTCAGTCCCCTGCAGTGTCAGGGATATAACAGCAGATAATTAGTCCAAACATTCCAGAAAATCCACTTTGTAGGTTCTGATATAGCACAGGACACAGAAGATTTCCCAGTGCTCTATTATAAACCAAAGCTCTTCAGCTAAGACTGAGAGTCCCCATTTTAATGTAAGACAGGAAAGGAGAAGGACAGATCGACAACATCTTAAGTAGCTAAAATCCAAAACATTGGTTTAGAAAACTGTTAAGTATGAGAAAGAAAAACATTGGCTGGTAAAAGGTATCAGCTTTCTTGTTTTCAGAGAGTTAAAATGAATCAGGTGTTTTGACAGTTATGAAACTTCTATTGAAATTTTAAGTTAGAATATTTGCCAAAACTGATCCTTTCCCACAGATAGTCTGTTTTGATTAATTTCCCTTTTTCCTGAGAAAAATATTTTATCAAACATTTCCCACCCTTCTCTGGTCTTAGCCTGTGTGGCAATTCCTACATCCCATTGTAGCAAGGAAGGAATGCTTGATTGCATTTTTACTTCTTTGCATCTTATATTTCAGATTTGATTGAGAAAATGCATCAGAAAATAGTTGTTTTATCAAAATCCTCTATGTTTTTTCTCTCAAGTGTATCAGCAAGTCTCATATACCCTCATTTACCCTCCCCCCTCAATGTTACCAATTTTTTCATCTAGTACTGTTTACATGGGCAGTATATATTAATCTTCCTATTTCATATGTGCAAAATATATTGGACTCTTCTATTTCCTGGCTGTTGGGCATTTGCTTCATGCATTGTTCTGGGCACAGCTGCTGTGCTGTGCATTTTGTTTCTTTGTTTTCCCAAAAAAAGAGGCTTCTGAAGGTGAAGATGTACCTTTTCTCTGACCTCACCCTTCAATTGCTCTGAGCCCATTTCCCTACCTGGGGGTTGCTGACATCTGGATATGATTCTTGATTTTTTTTCACCTTTCTGTGGAGAAGAATTACTTGATGGTTGTGCTGTTTACTCTGTCTCTCCACATTTCTCTTCATTTTCTCTGCTATGAGCATGCATGCACACACACACTATTTCCAAAGCACCTTTGATTTTCTTCCCAGATCAATAGAGCATTTAAACTCCAATGATCAAGGAGGAGCAGCTTGTTTATTTCCCCACATATTCTGACACAAGTGGCACATCTTGTAAACTGCTTTGATTTGATGTTAGTGCCTATTATAAAGTTTACTCTCCCCAAAGCCATCCATGAAGTTAAAGTACTCTTACTCTGAGCAGGAGCAGAGCAGAACTCAAAAAGGCGAGGTAAAAAGAGAACAGGAGTGAAAATCTTACCACAGAAATTTGCTTTCTGCTATCTTTGTTGACAGTGATCAGCAGGATTTGAGGACTGTTGAGCGTGCATAAGTCTTGCAGCACCAAGTGAGGGTACACGGTATATCACAGTTAAAAGTGAACAAATATCAATACAGGTCAATTATCCCTTGGCAGAATGGGATTCATGATTGCACAGGAAGCATGCACTTGATCCTAAACCTGGTCAAGATCATGAAAAAAATCATTGAGCTTGACTGAATCTGGCAAAGGCTGTGATTTCAGAGTTTTCCACACCTCTTCTCTACAGCCTGGACCTGTCTGTGGTCCTTGCTTCAGTATCCTTTCTTTTGCAGCCTTTTTTTTTATTTTTTGCTTTGGACAAGAGAGAAGAAACCCTGTGAAGCCCTAACATCAGAGGACGGGAACATGTTTATTTGGTTTTGCTATACTCCAAATCTCAAATTGGCCTCTATCTCTGCCAACCTTTCTTCTTTTTTCTTTTTTCTTTTTTCTTTTTTTTTTTTTTCCCTTCTCTTCTTTCCTTTTTTTTTTTTTTTAACATTAAATCTCCCCTCTTCCAAACCCATTTTCTGTTCTGCGGGGTGATGTAAGTGTGTGACCTTCCCGTCCAATCCCTCCACCCTCTCTTATCACCATCAGTTTTTTCCTTTCTGTCTGGTGTCCTTGATTCCCCTGCCTTCCCTCCTTCCTGCTCGCTGCTTTCCTGCTCCTCTCCCACCGCCTGTGCCTCGGTAGGGTGGTGTCCCCTCCCGGGGTGGCCACAGGCTGGTGGCTCCGGCCAGCTGGTGTTGGAAGCGCTGTGGGAACACAGGGTAAGCAGGCAGTGTGCTCGTGTGCTCAGCCAGGCTCATGGGCTCGCCTATTTTCCGGGAATTATTGATATTGTTCTGTTTAATATCCATCCTCGCCGTGCGCAAACAAGGAGCCAGCGCTCGCTCTCTCAGAGAGGGACTGAGGGGGAAGCGAAACTGAGAAGCATCTGGAGTTGGCCTGGTGAAGCAGCAGCTGAGAGATATGATACCAGCTCATGAGAGCAAAAGGATCGCTGTGTCAGAGAAACAAACCACTCTGTTCTGTGCTGGGCACCTCCTGGGGCCTGGTGGGCTCCCAGCTCTTCCTTTTGGGTGATATTTAAGGGGTTTTTTTATCTCTTCTCCTTCCTCCCCTCTGTCGTGTTTTCCCTTCTTTTCCTTATCTAATTTATTGTCTCTCTGTTTGCTTTAAATCACTTTCCCATATGGATTTCTCTCCTCTGACCCATCTTCCCCTCCCTCCTCTGATTCCCAGGAGTCTTCTGTCGTCATGGAATTGGGAGAAGAGCAGCCCTGTTCCTGACACCGAGCATCAGCTGCAGGCTCCTTTCCTCCTTCGTTTACTTCCTTGTCTGTTCTCTGCTGTTAGTGTTGGAAACGTGTTCACAAAGATCATCCACTGGATTGAGGAAACAGATTTTATCACCATTATTTTGTTTGTTTTACTTTAGACAGGGATAGAAATGGAAAGGCCTTTGCTGTTACCAATGCTACTTTGTTTTGAATGGAGTTTTTTGGTCCTGTACTAATGTTTCCTAGTGCTGTTATTTTTCTTTATCATTGCAGCAAGATTACAGTTTTATAGTCTTGAACTTGCCACAAAACTTCCTGCTGATGATGATGATAAATCTCAGGTGTGAGAGAATACATCCCTTAAAATCAGAGAAAATGAAGAATGGAGGGATGCTCTGATTTGTCCTGGATGTGGCAGTGTGCTGGTGACAAGCCAGCCATCAAACCCACCAGCAGCCCTTTTGCTACTTCTTATTATTGTTTTTTAGGGATGATGATGATTATTCCTCAGCTGAGATTGTTCTCCATGTGAAGTCACATGCCATAATTCCTGTAGGATGTTTCATTGCAGCTGTTGATGGTTCTTCAGTGGATAATAGCACTACTGAGCCAGTGGTGGTGATGGAGTCTGTCACCTGCCAGGTGACATCCTGCTGGTGGCAACACAGGGGCTGGGGGAAGAAGGAGCTTGGAATTTGTGACATGAGATCTTTGGAGGTGGCAGAAAATCAGATGGTCTGGAATTCATATATCTAAGCCAGACATGCTGGTGATGGTTGAATCCACACAAATTATTGTGTTTCTCAGATGGAACAGTGTGTGCAGCCCACAATGGGAGAGAAAAGCAAACATCAGCAAAACCCCTTAGTTCAGAGTACTCCTATTTAAATTGGAATACTTTGATTTTTTTATCCATCTGCACATTGATTATTGTATTGACTTGCTGAAATATCTTGTAAAACATGGAAGTTGTAACAGCTTATCTTCCTAGGAAATGCTGAAAATCTAACTCTGTATATCCCAGGTTATTAAATTAAGGACAAAACCGACTCACTCACCCTGTAGTTAAATCCAGACCAGGTGAGAGGTTACAGAAGGGGCCCCAGAAGGTTTTTGGGGAGGGATCACCACCCAGTGCACACCCTTGTGGCTGGACAATCAGTGTTTCTGTCAGGAGCATCACCAGGGAGGCTGTACATCCAGTCCATGGGAGTTTGTGCTGAATGCAGCAGCATCTGTTCTTGTAAAGTCTGAGGTGCTAAAGTTGAAATCTGGAGCTTGCATTACTACTGTCTTACATGTCATCTGTCTTGTGGATAAACAGACCAGCCTCTCGGAGGTCAGAACAGCACCTTTCACCAGTGATAATTTAATGAGAATTATTTTCAGTGTAAACTAGACAAGAATTGGAAGCCTCCTGGGCTGTAGCTTGTGAATGGAGATGTTCAGGGAGAAAAGGAGTGCTGGGAGAAAAAGCAAATGTTAAGTAAATGCATTACACACAGAATTTTGAAACATACTTGGCAGAGAGACGGGCGAGCAATACAAGCCAGATTCTGCTGTTGAACACACCAATGTAAACCTAGAGTAACTCCTTTGGAGAGGAAATCGGGGGGGCTGCTCCAGACCTGTGAATGCATCGAATTTGGGGCAGAGACAGAGGGCATGCAATGGGGAAAGTGACCAAGCTGAGAGGTGGATGTTGTGGAGAACAACCTCCAACCACCGTCACCACTGCTGGTGGATTTAGTTGGGTGTGTAATGGTTATGGTGATGCAGTGGGAAACATTTGTACAACGTGGGGTTGTTTTTTGCTTTTTGAAGTATTTTCTGCATATACCTATATCGTAATCCCTCCAGAGTGTGGAACTGGGCCACGTACCAGTGTTACAGTGAGCCCTTTGTGTTTCCGGCAACAAACACTCCTGAACTCTGCTCTCCAGGCTTGTGGCCTAAACTCCTTCACCCCCGCCCGTACTGTCCCATCTCCAGCAATAATATTCCCTCTTCTGTTTAGAAACAAACACCCTCAGAGGAAGTTCACGGGAAGAAAAGTTAGTTAATGAAAATCAACCAGGCACCCAGGCCTAGGCTGTGGGTTGGAGCCAGCAGGGTTGCTGGATGTTTCCTACCCTGCATCTGCTTGTAGGAGCTTCTTTGATGAGATGTTTGCCTGTCTAATTCTGTGTCTTCCTCATCTGTTCCCATCGTCATGGAAAATGTAAAAGAAGTGAGGAAAAATTGCGGTCTGAATTTGCTTTGAAATCAGCACGGACAGAATTCGGGAACCCTGAGCAGGGAGGCTGACTTCAGGAGCCATGTAGCTTTTCTTCTTGGTAAATCCATTGATTTTGCCTGTTTTGTTGTTTTTTTTTTAACATCAAAATCTAGATTCTGGCTCCTGGCAAAACTGTTGCTCTTGAGTTGCGCAAAGGCTGTAAAAGGACGAAAATAGCCCAAAGGATAATTGTCCACTAGAGTCTGAGCACAGGGCTGATGGTACATCTGGTGTTGCACACCATTCTCACAGAACCACCCCTTCAGGAGGTAGGAGTGAGCAGGACCCAGGGGAGTGGGTAACACAGGACTGTGGTCACCATGGCCATGAGCAAAGCATGGTGCCAGCAGCTGGAAAACACAGAATGTTTTTTGACTCGTTCCAGAGGTTCCACAAATCTCTGACAGCACAGGGGCAGCTGAATAAATATCCATTTTCTTGTGGCTGCTCCTGGTTTGTGTCTTTAGCACAGCACCTTGGTCTCAGGTATGAGGTGAGTGGATTAGGTGTTTGTTTCCTTCCAGGAGACAATTGGATCCTCTAATAAGTCTTTCTGGTCACTCAAAATGCACAGGAATATCATCAGATATGGGAAAGCTCAGGCAGTAAGGGAGGCAGCCTGGGCAGGGCTGTGGTTCCTCACTTGGGCAGAGGTGGGGTGTCAATGCAGTGCTCATGTCACTGTTGCAGGGTCCTTCTCTTCCATAAGGAGTGTGTTTGGAATTTGGGACTAAGGGTGCTTTTACAGATACAACAGATGTGGGAGTTGTGGATCCACTTTATGTTCTAAGAGCCTCACAGTTTTAGAAGCGTACTACAAAAGGTGTCCAGCGCTGGCAGAATCTCCATAGCTTAAAATGGGATGGTTTAAAATAGTTTTATCTATGGCTTTTTGTTGAAAGAGTAGTTTCTCTTGCTGAACAAATATTTTCTGTCAAGCCTTATCTGTAAGGCTACTCCAGTGTGGTCTCTGCACCTCCCATCCCAATGGGGGGAAGATAATCAGAAGTGAGCATTTTGCATTGCAGCATGGACAGAGTTTATCTGTTGTTGCACAATCCTTTTGCCTGCAAGCAGGTTAAATAAAGGAGCAGGCTGGAGCGTGGTGGAAACGGACCTGGTTTATACTGGTGAGCTTCCCCCAAGAATTCCAGGATAACCGTCAACAACTTCTCCTCACAGGAAAGTTGAGTGATTCATTCTTACCCTTTGAGGAGTTCTGAATTATTGAAGAACAGAGGATCTTCTGCTGGGAAAGGCTGGAATTCCCCGCAGTCCTCTTGCTAGGGATGGTTTAATCAAACAGACTGTTTACATTCTGAGCCTCAGCAGAGGCAATGCTCAAACAGCAGTGGTCTTCAACTGGACGCTGTAGCACTGGGGGTTTATTTTATTTTGTTTTAAACATCGGCATACCACCAGTTTTACTGGGAAATGCAATCTGCAAACACCTGCAGGCTTTATGGAATGGGCCAGAGAGGGAAGCAACAGCAGCTGCTTCTCACAGAGGCAAAATGAGACAGCAAGGGGGCTGTGTTCCTCCTCCTGAGGTTTCTTCAGGGCTGGGATTTGGCAGCAAAGGTGGGCTGGGAGCACTTGTACTCCTGGAGGAAGAGACCTTGCAGCAGGAGGAGCTGAATGTTGGTCCAAACTCTTCTCTGAGCCTCAAATGCTGGTGGTAGAGGCAGAGAAGCAAAAGTCTTTTTGCCAAAACCTTGTGTTTTGTTTCACACTGTGAAGGCCAAACTGCTCCGTGAACAGTTTCTGTGCTCACAGACTTAAGAGAGCTCAGACTGGATGCAATGGGAGTTACATGTTTCATGAGAGAGAGGGAAGAAGGAAATGAGATTGGGACAGTTCTTCCTACCACCACCCATCTCTCCACTCCCTCAGGAGGGACACCTTTTGTCCCGATATCAACAAACCAACACATTATTGCTCTTCTGTATGTCCAAAATTGGCCATAAGCTTTGAGTCAAGATGCTAACTTGTGTGCAGATACTTTCTTTTTTTATTCCTCTTTGGTGTATTCTGGAAGTGATGTATTTCCGCTCCCCATGCGCAGGACCTTCTGTGCCTCACCGAGGAGGACGCACGCAAGTAGGCAATGTGGCCAGCATTCTTCCAAACCCCAGCAATCCAACCAGCTGTTCAGCAGGGCTGTTATTTATTGAGAACTGTCAATGTGTTCAACACATGGTGTCCTTTGCCCTGTCGAGCCAACAGCCTGGCTTTTATGGGTGTCTCTGACACTTGTCACACACTGGTGATGGGACAAGCTGGAACAGGCACACGGGTTTATGTGAACATTATTCTAGAAGGGCATTGCAACAAGATGTTCTATGAGGGAAGGAGGGACAGAGACCAGTTGGCAGAGGAGAAAACAGAGGCTGCTGCAAAGGGTAGAGGTTTCTTTTTGGCTGGTGCTTTCGGAAAGAGAACAGAGATTTCCTTCAGCGATAAATTAGATGCTTGGGGAGAAAGAAAGGGTGTTTGTTTCAGCAGTGATGCAACCCCTGTGTGAGAGAAGCAGACTGCCTCTCCTGCTAATTCCTGCTGCTGGTTCTGTGGCAGAGTGGAAGTGCACAGGTTGCTTTGGGGTTTTAGTTGCTGCTCTGCAATTGCTGCGAGTGCCTTCAGCTGCATCCTTTCTGTCTCCAAAGGTGGGATAATGTCTCTCAGCAGCCTGCAGAGAGATGCTGTTTGTAAGGATGAGGAAATGTCATTAGTGCAGTGCTCCATGGATGAAGCTGGGAATGACAAATACCACTCCTTTACATCAACAGGTTGGAATGCTCAGCCAAGAAGCCCTGATGGCCAGGGTTGTGCTGGGTTCCTGTGCTGCTGTAAAGGGAAGGCTGAGGTTGTGGAATGCCAAAGAGACAGAAAGACAGGGGACACATCTTGCCAATCTCCTGCTTATCTATTTGTCCCATCTTCTCTCTCTTGGCTTGTGTAAGCTCGTATTCATGAGTATCACAGGTATTTATTTTCCCCCACTGAAAAACAGAGCCATTGCCTGAACAGTGTGACTCTGGCCACATTCCCTCCTATTCAGCACAATGCAGTCTTGGCTCTTTAGTAGTTAATATTTTCTGTCAACAACCTGCAAGAAAACAAAATCAGTGCTGATAAAATTTGCAGATGTTGCAGAGTGCAGGGAGTGGTAAACAATGACCAGAGCAGGGCTCTCAGTTGGGTGTTTTCAAAAGCTGAGAACATGCAAACTTTGTATTAGAGTAAAGCCAAATGTGAAGTCATTTATACAGAGAGAGGGGCAGCAGGTCACACACAAAGGATGGATGGGGGGAAAGGATCTTTCACCTGGAAGCTGAATGTGGAGCAGCAACAGCTTGTTGGAATAGATAAAGCATGTAAATGTGAGCTGCCAATGTGAGGCCGTGGCCAAAGGTTTGGAGTCATCGTTGGCTGGGTAAACAAGGAGATATTGAGCAGGACTGAGGAGGTTGTGTTACCCCTGTAATAACACTGGAGTAGCTGTTGCCAAAGCACTTTGTCCCATTCTGGTGCCTGCGGTTTAAGAAGGATGCTGTATGGAAGAGGATTTAGAGAGAAAACAATTAGCAGTGACAATAATGATATGATTTGTAACAAGTCTTGAAGTGCTGGACTCAAGAAGATCGGGAGGTGACTTGATCACCATGATCTTTAAATAGAGGTTTTGGGAATATTAAAGTGATAGTTGTGGGTTGGAAGTGAGTACTAGAGGATATGAGTAAATCCAATGGATCCAGTGGAGACTAAGCAGCTTTAGAACAGAGTATTTTAGCAATGTTTTAGCCTTGAGAGTAATCAGTAATTGAAAAACTTTTCTGGGTAGAGTGGTGGAATATCTGCCACCATAGCTTTCAATATAGAACTAAAATTGTTTTTCCAAACTGAAAGGTCTTTAAAGAGGAATTAATTCAGTGGTCACCCATATTGTTTCTAAGAGCTTCTAATGTCAGTGTGTTCTGGGGTTTTTTTGCTGCTTCTGGAAAAATAGTTGAAGCCAACAGTGAAGCACAAGCAGCACTAAGATGCAAATTTCAAATCTTTTAATTTCTCTCTATTTAATTTCTATGGGCTCTCCTTGACACTGGTAAGATATTTCTGATCACCACAACATTTCCAGCTCATTGTAGGGTTTCCTCACCATCACTGCAGTTGAATTGTAAGGCTCTTTTTCATATGATATTTTTAATCCTGTTTAGATATTGTCACTTTTTTCCAGAATGATGTGCTGAGCAGTGACTTGACTTCTCCCCTTTGAAACAGTCCAGTGCACTGTCTGAAAGCCACCTGAAAAACAAGACTGAAATCTTTTCTCACTGAAGGTAGTAAGAGCTTTATTCTTGACCTCAGTGATATTGAGAGTTTACTTCCAGAATAGACTTGGGGAAGCAAAAAATTAAGGTTTCCCTCTGGAAGCAGAACCATCGACAATGCCAGGGATGTGAAGCCAACACAGCAGACCCTTAAAAACAAAGTGGATGAGAAAGCAGAGAATAATCTGGGGGTGACTTTAGCTTGTCGCCCCCTTGCTGGGTGGTCTGCCTCAATCTCAGGGCAGAGCACCAGTGCAGGGGATGCAGAATACTGGAATGACCTATTCCTGCGACTTCAGCTGAGCTGCAAACATTGACCAAAACCCTGTCGAGGGTAATTAGTGTTCTGAGACAGG
Source organism: Cettia cetti (assembly GCA_013401135.1). Taxonomy (NCBI): domain Eukaryota; kingdom Metazoa; phylum Chordata; class Aves; order Passeriformes; family Sylviidae; genus Cettia; species Cettia cetti. Next base: position 10,154 of record VZUI01053275.1, read on the forward strand.
ATTTAATTTCAGCCATCCCCAGCTGGAGACTGTTCCTCAAAACTCAAATTTAAGCCAAGTGCTCCAAATGCCCCAGTCTGCTCCCTCCAAGCCATGTGCACATGTATACATAGGCCCCTGCACAGAGAAAATCGTGCCTGTACATGGTATTTTGTTAGTCTTTATTGCTCTGCTTCCAAATTTAACCAGAAGTAGAAGGGCTGAAATAACATAAGAAAGGTTGGACATATGATATTTCCTGCTGCTCAGCTAAATACAAGAATTGCCAAAAATCTTCCAAGGTAGCTTGTTTCTTTTACATTTTTCTCCCAGTTCTGCAGACTTGAGAAGGTCAATTACTTTCAAGAAGGATTTGGCTTTGGCAACACTTATGGAAAGCGAAGCAGAATTATGACCTTTTGGAGGTTTGCCCATCACTGTCCCATCTTGTCCTTTAAGAACTAAAGGCTGAATTTTCACAGCTACAGTCTTCGGTTTAATAGGTGTGAATTTGTTTCTGTGCACTTCTAAGACATCATGAGTATCTGTGTGAGAATTTGTTTTTAGATGTCTATTTATTTGTGCTCACAGATCAAGTGATCACTGGTATTTGTAGAGCAGAAATACAGGCTCAGGTATTTCCAGGAGGAAAATCATACCAAAACAAATGAAATTGGATTCGAACCGAGCAGAATAATAAAGCTCTAAAATTATATACTTAGGTTAGTATGTGGTGACTCCAGCCTATCTGGAATGCATACTATAATAGTTATATCATGTTAGAGAGGCAGGGTTTTTTTCAGCAGGACGTTTCCTAGAAAGCAGAAATATCTCTGTGGTTAGTGTATGGGTTTGGAACTTGTGTGCTAGTATGGAGCAGGGAATTTGAGGCATGAAATAGTCAGGATTAGTGAAGGCCCAGATCCCTTTCATAAGCAACAGCAGAAAACAGGCACGATCAGCTCCCTTCTCCCCACTGCTGTTGCAGCCTCCTCCTCTGTGGATTGTTTTGGAGTCAGTTCTTTGAAGGTTGATAAATGCCTCAGTTGTTTCTATTAGTACAGGAAAGATGCAGTCATATGGGAAAGCCAGATGCAATAAGATATTTGAGTCTGGATAAGATCTAAGATATTTTTACAATAAGATATTTAATTTTCACCAGGCAAAGCCCTTGCAGGGTATAAATCAGTGTAAACTCACTGGAACTACTCAGTTTTGCACTCACAAAGTGTCTGCCCAAGAATGTTCTCAAAATCCAATTAAATAACTAGAACTGTTTCATGTGGAAATGCCCCTCAATTACAAAGACAAGTCTAAGCTATCATGATGTGATTTTTACAATCTCCTCGCAGGGTGCCCTAGTTTGCATTCATGGAATTTTTTTGTTTTTGTTTTGTTTCTGTAATAATGTGGATGTTGGCCATCTGTCTGATCCTGGAAAGGTTGTAAGGTTGTCCCAGCTCCCCAGGTTCTCTTCCCACTCCCTCATTGATCATGATGTTTGATTTAGGTGCCACTAGATTTCCTCCTTTGTTCTCCAGCCCTAACCTCCCCCCTGCAAACACACAGGCATTGTGCATCGGTGTAAAAGCTTTCCTGGCTGCAGCTGGGAGCAGTAACTGCTCAGCTGGTTCCAGCGCTGCCCTAGAGCTGCTGTAAAGGTCAGAGACGAGGGAATTCTCAAAAGCAAAACAAGCCGTGTTGTTGTTCCCGCTTTAATCCTGGCTGTGTGTTTTGATCGGCACCACAAGGCATCTCGAGTGCAGAGCTGCACTTCTCGCAGCCCTGCGTTTGTGGCGGTCCAGGGCAGCGCGTCGGAAGCTGCTCCGGCCCCGCTCCGGGCTCGGCCCCGCTCCGGGCTCGGCCCCGCTCCGGCCCCGCTCCGGGCTCGGGCGCTGCCGAGGCTGATTGACTTGCGCTGCTTGTCAGACACAAAGCACATTTTGAAAGGAAATGCCATATTGAACTCCCCGTGAGCTGATGGGTATTGTGCACGGTCATCTGATGGCACAGATGTGCCCCTAATAATCCTTCCACGAGGATATTTCCTCCTGGGATGCTCTGGCCATCTGATCTGCTCTGAGGTATGCTGACCTATCTTGACCCAGTTTATGATCAATTCTCTCTGCTGTTTTCTAAAAGGAGCCCAGAAATATCTCTTCATCTTTTAGATTGCCTGGAAGTTATGGTATTATGTGTCTGCTCTTTCCACAGAAGAAACTCTGTAGTTGCTCTCAAGCATTAACTCTTACAAAGAGGAGGAAAGCCACTCAGTGTGAGCAAGAGTAAAATTCTCTGTAGAGCTTTGATAGCTAATCAGTGTTTGGCAAACAGCACAGGGAGGAAGAGGAGATGTGGAAGCAGAGGTGACTAGTGTTCCACCAAACATTGCTGGGTACCTTCATCTGTGTGAGTGGAGTGACCCTTCTGCTTCTGTGCCTTTATCTTAATGTCCTTTTCCTCAGGTTTCTGTGTGCTGAGCGTGTCTGTGAAAGATGAATGGTTTCCAAGCTTTCCTCCTGATGTGTATCCATGGGTTTTGCAACACCTGCTTTTCAAGTGGGAATGGTGTTAATGCTGGATTTCTCTGGAGGTGAATCAGCTGCCTCAGGTACAATGGGAGGGTTAATTTGTAATCTGGTTCTGCTGGGCAGTGAGGAGAGATAAGCTTGGGAGTTCAGAGGTGTGTGATGATCCCTTTCAGCCAAACCAACAAACTTACTGAGTGCTTTCCATTCCTGATATCTGAAGGTTATCTGGGTTTTCATAAACACTAAACTCAATTTTTTAATAGGGCTACACTAGAGTGTCTAAAATTGGCAGCCAAAAATCTGAATCCTTGTCTGAATCAAGCTGAATACAAAGTTTCCCATATTTGTGATATACAGCAGTGGTTCCCTGATGGAACATCAGAGTTTGAATTAAAGCAGGATCTCCAAGAAGCCTGTCTCTATTATCTTCACTGTTCCTTTACCTGTGTGTATTAAAATGATCTCTAATAACACGGACACATACTGGTTTTCCAAGCTTCATCCAAAAATATTCAGTTGTTTCTCAGAACAAGGCAGAAGAAATAAATAGTTTTGCAGGTATCACAATATCCTTACCCTTGTCTGGAATGTTCCCATGATCCCAGACTTCATAGCTGGGACTGAAGTTTGACCCTTGCAAAGGATGTGCATTTTTCTGTCCATCTAAAAGGCTGCCCAAAGCTGGTTACTAGATCATAAACAGTTTATTCACCAAGCACCAGTCTCCACTGGTCCTGCAGCTTTATTGTGAAATGCTTAAGGAGATCTAGATAAGGAGCAAACCTTCCCACTGACCCTTGTTTACGCTCAGGCTGTAGATGAAGGAGCCCTTGGAGCAGCCATGCCCAGCCCTGAGCTGGCCCTGGTACAACACTGCAAGGACTCAGCTCTTTCTCTGCCCTGTGGTTACAGCACCGTGTGTTCACTTACACCTCAAAACCCTCACAATCTGTAATTTCTCACTAAGCCCAGCCTACCAGATGTATTTGCAGTAAGCTCTTCTATACTGTTAGCGGGTGTATTCCCACAATAGGCTCACTGGAGTGTCACTAATATGATTGTCCATGCCAGTGGCTGCTCTCTTGCAGCCCACATGATTTTGTTATCAACAGGGAAGGATTTATGTAATGTTCATAACTAACCAGCCACTATAAATTCATGTCTTGCTGTTGTAGTTGTTCTCACCTCCCTGTTTTCAGACTTCAAGGTATCTCATTGAGCAAATGAGCGACTGGGAATTTGAGAAACAGTATACAATGTATGCTTAATTTGATGTTAAATTACACTGATATAAAGATTTTGATTTTAAAGAGCCTTGGGCTAAATTCTCAATGTTAATTAGTCATGGCTGCATTAGACTCTGTATTTCTGCAGGATGAAGTTCATGGAAGAACAAAAAGAACTAAGTCCTTCTCTCTCAGGTCTGAATCCTCTGGCATAGCTTGTAAGGGATAAAATCTGGTGTGAATTTAGCTAGATTGATAGCAGCAGCAAACATCCCCTTTTTGCTCTTTAAGTAGTACATTGCCACCTGAGCAAGCCCTAGGTGGTTTTCTTGAACCACTCCTTGTCTCAGGGGGTGACCTCAGGAGGCCTCTTAGCTGTGTTGGAAATGGTATAGACAGAGATGTTGCCTTAAGTACTCTGGACTTTGAATTATTTAACTGTTGTGGAAGGAAGTGGGGCTGGGGGAAGCACAGCAAAGGAGAGGAGAGATTATTTCTCCCCTTTGTAAAACTATATTGGGTTCAACGTCATACCATGAAATATCCAGTGCAGAACTCAAGAACTGCTCCAGTGGATCTTCACTGACTTATCCAATTGCATGGAACATGGGGATACTTAACCCAAATCTGTCGGTTTTAATTATTTTCCTCTGGACAGATAAAAGCTTTCTATAGGTTCCTGTAGAATATTTGCTCTTTCAAGCGTTCTTCTGCGCTTTGATACTGAACGATTAAAGCATGCTAAAGAAAAAAACAGCCCCAACCTTTTGCTCCCTGTTCTTGGGCCCCCTGACTGCAGCTTTGATTGTTGACCTAAATTCCCCTTTCATAACTGAGTCCTGTCACCTCTGGTTGGAGTCTCCCAGCAAAACAGGCAGGGCCAACTTTCAGAAGTGCAGGGCACTGTTTTCCGTTCTGCCTCGCGTGGCTCTGATGGCTCCGCAGCGCCCGACGTGTTCAAAGACAAACTGACCTCCCTCTTCCCCTTCCCCCACCTCACCCTCCTGGAAACGAAACCATAACAAGGGTTGTTGTTCAATTTTTTTTTTTTTTTTTTTTTTTTTTTTTTTTTTTTTTTTTTTTTTTTTTACTTTCGCCTCCCCTCCTCTCCCTCTCTCCCCACTCCCATTGCTCAGCAAAGAAAGGAAACTTTTCCTGCACGAAGAATGGAATTCTTATTTCATTCTATGGCCAGGTTGGTTGCTGCAAAGATTGCTGTTATCCAGACATAAGAAATGGCACTGAAGTGAGGGAAGGAGGCCCTGGAGGATGTTATTTATCACATTACAGTGGGTTACAGCAACTTGGATGGGCTACTCCAGTCTCTCTTCTGTCAAACTCTGCCCACAGAGGGCTGCTTCTGGCTCCAGCAGCCTCCAGCTGTGAGTTCCTATTCCTCTGCTCCCATTCCAGTTCCAGCAATGCCTCCTGTCCTCACCCAGGGCTGTGTCCCACAAGTTCAGCAGCTGATGTTCCCTGCTGTGCTCGTGCTGCCAAACCCTGCCCAGTGCACAGAGCCCACATAAGGATGTGGCTCTATTAAAGTCTCAGAAAAGTCCTAAAAACAAAGTGGGTCATAAATTGTGGTGTTGGTTAGGGGGTCCTGGAAGAGGTCAGATGGACAGTGATGGTGGAGCTATTGTGGGTCAGTAGCCAAAGAACTGAGATTTTACTTGTAAAAGAAAAGTGGGAGACTGTCTTTGTAATTTTCCATGTTTGGCTTTTTGCTTTGAGCCACTGGAGTTGAATTATCCAGCTTTCCCCACTCTTTGGATGCCTAGGAATTCACTTTTCCTATAAGGGACAAACATCATAGGACTGGAAGAAGCCTTGTGGGCTATTGAGGTCTATCTCTAGCCAAGCATAAAGGAATGTGGCATCTTCCTCTGTTCGTGCACTTCTCTAGAGTCCTCTGAGGAGTGACTCACTCCTTTGTGGGGAAGGAAGGCTTCCAGTGCCTCTTGCTGGAAAGCTGAACTAGCACCTCTCTTTTTTTTTTTTCTAATTAAATATAAAATTCCATTTCAATCCCTTGGGCTTCAGGAACAAGAGTTCTAGAAGGAAAAAATCATTCAGACTAAAGAGCAAGAAGGGCTGTCAGTGTTCTCCTCAGCTGGAGCTCCATCCCTTTCTAGCAACTCAGGGCAAGCAGAAGTGAAGAAAACTGTTTGCTGCTGTATGAAACTTGTACATATTTTTTTAATCTAATTGCTGTGGGGAAGACAAACATCAGTTTTATTTCACACCATTTCTTGGCTCAAAAACTTGAGGCACATTCGCCAAATTGTGGTTTTTCAGTCATTGGCTGTGTCTCATTTACCATGAGGCCTCTTTGGTTGGTAAAGAGATATTAAGTAGCTAAAAATGTCCTTTACCACATTATTGTAAAGAATTCTCAGTGTAAATGAGAATTTAAACTCTGTACATTTTTCATGTAAATGTTGGTTGTGGTCACAGCTGACTTGAAATTTGGAGTGTCAACCATTACGTGGGGTGATTTTGCTCAAAACGAGCCTTGTTTGGGGTAAAAGAGGCCTCTTCTTGTTTAAAATGTTCTTAATTATGTCTGAGAAATAACTTACGGCTATGGAACCTTTTACTAAATTGAAATAAATTGTGAAAACATCAAATTATTCAGTTTTCAGAAGTTCTGGCAATTATCTCACATGTCCCTCTTCCAATGGCTTTGCCCTTATTAGTTGTCATAGAAGAAGTAATAAATTCTTTTATTATGACATCCAGTGTCCCAGCTGAAATGAGTTCCATTGTGCTGGGGACAAAACAGAAAAGTGACACTCCCTTAGCCGGAGGATCCTCAGTCCAAAGCCAAAAGTAAAGTGAAGGATTGGGAAAATAGGTGAAGCATTCAAACAAAAGAGGGTCATAAGGAATGGGTACAACTTACAAGGGAGTTGGGTTTCTTATCCCAGCACAAGGGAGTGTGGGTTTCTTGTCCCTTTTTTTAACTTTTTTTTCCCTTTCTCTCAAGAATAAAACAACTCTTGCTGTTGAAAGGCTTGTGCTCAATCCATCTTTTCATCAAGAGTCAGATGTCTGCAATAGTAAAAGTTTGAGAAAAGAATACTGTACATGGCATAAGGATTCAGTAATGACCTTTGCCCTAAACTAGAAAATGCAAGGAACTGGAATAGTAGAGTGTTTAAGTTCAGCAGCTTTCATAATGGTGTGTTCAGTAGTGTCCCTATTGTCACTGGGGTTTTTCTTTCCCTGTCCTCCTTTGGCTCCCTGTAAATCTTGAATTGATGGCAGCTGTTTGAGCCCAGCTCAAGACACGTTGCATCACATCAGGGTTTAAAGGCTCAAAGGCAAGGGAGGATTGCTACCACTCTGTAGTATTCCTCCAGCAGCTCCTCATGCTCAGCTGAGGTCAATCACCAGCATCATGCAGCGCTTCAGAGAGAGGATGTTCCTTAAATGCTGCCTGGGAAACTGGATTTCCATCCCACAATAATTTATCAGCTCTTTGGGGCAATATGCCTGGTCAGTGTAATGAGCAAAAATTCTTGACCCTTAAAGACTGTAGGGTGGACTTTCCTGGAACTGGAGACCTCTTCCATGACTTCCAGCTGTCCATCCAACCATGGGGATCTTGGATGCCTGAAGAAACAGCTGGAGCAGATTACGTGTGTCCAGTTGCTTTGTGACCCACAGACCTGGAGGATTTGGTCACTGGATGGCAAAGGAGACTGGAGATGGAGGGGATTGTGGCAGGGACGAGTTGTCCTTCTGTGCCTCAGTCAAAACAGCCCAGGGACTCCCTGGGGTTCCCCGGCCACGTTGAAGACATGCAGATTCTCAGAGGGATTTGTTGGGACAAGCCCATTTCTGCATCACTTTTTCTTCTCTCACCATGCTGGCATTTCCTGGCAGGCAAAAAACACTTGCAAAATGCCTGATCAGCTCTAATGGTCTTTTTACAATAATCTGAGATTTTATGACTTATTTGGGAGAGGGACTTGTCTTGCTAGCTGTCTTCTTATTCATTGCAGTATTATCCACCCACTATCGTTGGACAATGCCTTCATTTGAGATGCATAAAAATACAGACTTTCATGGGCTCTTATCCATCTGAAAATGAATGCTATGTAGAAGTATTTATTTCATAAAGAAAAACTTTAAAATGCTTCAAAAACAGACTCCAGAAGGTTATTGGTAGCTTTGGCTCCTGTATCACAAGTTCCTCGGGTAAATATCCATCCCAGCAAATGTCATTTTTTTCTTTTTAGCACATTTGGTTTTTTCCTTGCCTGGTTCTCCTCCTCTCCTTTCTCGTGATCAGAAGTAGCAGTATAAACCAGAAGCTGGTCTTGAAAAGGTTTTGAACTGAGTGCACCATACAGATGAATAAACACATTACCTTCCGAACCCTGGGATCTCTCTTCCAAAGGAAACAGGAAAAGGGGAGCTCAGAATCCCTAGCAAAATACCAGCGTGCAGAAAAAAGGCCCATTTAAATGTTTTTAACTTTCCCATCAGAAGAAATTTTTTTTACAGGGTGAGGAGGTGGAGAGGGACAGGGTGTGAGGAGAAGGGGGAAAGTGGGTGCTGGGAGAGGGGAGGAAAAATACAGTGAATGCTCCTGTAACCTTTGCTCTGTTGATACTAGACAAGACTGCACTGTTAATGAGTGATTGTTAACAGATGGCTCTTGAGCAACTTAGTCAGAAGCAGAAGATGTTATTTGGTTGTAGTGAGGGGAGGGTGAGGGTGCAGGGGTGAGGTAAGGGGATATTTAGTCTTTTCACGAGGACTGAACTGTCAGAGATTTATTATTTTCCTTTAGGCCTTTGGAAGTGGAGGCTCTGGGGAAGGATTGTTTTCTATGTGCTGATAGTAGAAAGGCCATTTGGTGCTGAAAGCTCCAATGATTTTGTTTTTGGTGAGGGGTGTCCCTGCAGCCCTTGGTCTTTGAGAACAAGGATGGAAATGTCTGTCTTTAACTCGCTGAGCCTTGTGTCCTAACCTGGGGCGGAGTGGGCTCTGTCCACTGCTTGGAGCTGTCTGAGGGCTGGGTGAGAGAGCTCTAAGCATGGATCTACACTTTGGGAGAGAAATCTTTCCATGGTGCACCGAGCTGTTAGGAAGTGTGCCTGTGAAGGGCAGGAATCTTTCTGTGGATGTCCATCTGTGCATATTTCTCGCCCTTTCCCAGTGTGGTGTATACCAGTATATGCCATGTGCTTACTGGTTTTTATTGGGAATGACTTTGAAGGCAGCCCGAACATCTCCCATTCACTCTCTGTAGGAATTGTGTGCTTGAACTTAGCAAGATGTCTGCAGCTGTTCTGTGTTTCTCAAAGTGCGCAGAATTTAGATTTTGTATTTATTTCCCTTCTGGACCTTATTAGGTACAGGGTTCAGGGGTATGAGGGATGAGTGACATCAGCAGGGATTGGTTCTCAAGACTGTTTTTGTTTTCAATCACTGATGAATGGCTTGAGGGAAGGGAAGAACCAAATGCACAGTCCAGTGTTTTGCTGATAGAAATTTGCAGAAAAGTTGTGGGCTTTGGTCAGGAAAAGGGAATCCCATTTGTACACACCACTGGCAAATCTTTACCTTTAATAGAAAGTCTTGACATGACCTCCCACAATGGTTCACAAGATGATTTAAAGTCTTCCTTGTGCACTAACTATCTAACAGATGTAGGTGAGTGTGTGTATATACATTTAGAGAGATATACTTACACAATTTAAAGACTAACGCCTTTACTCTGTCATCCCTTATTTATTCATATTTCTCTTTTGGGGGCACGTAGGACTGTATGACAAATGTTCTTACACCTCCCGTGACCGAGGCTGGGTCCTGGGGATTAACACCGTCAGTGACCAGGGGAACAGAGACCCCCGCTATTTCTTCTCGCTGAAGACGGACCGTGCTCGCAAAGTCACCACCATCGCAGCCCACCGCAGCTACCTCCCCAACCAGTGGGTGCACCTGGCTGCCACCTACGACGGGCGCCTGATGAGACTCTATGTGAACGGCGCCCAGGTGGCCACAAGCGGAGAGCAAGTGGGCAGCATCTTCAGCCAGCTGACCTTGAAGTGCAAGGTGCTCATGCTGGGAGGAAATGCCCTGAACCAGAACTATCGGGGTTACGTGGAGCACTTCAGCCTCTGGAGGACAGCCCGGTCTCAAAAGGAGATCTTGTTGGACATGGAGCAGGCGATTCACAGGCAAGACACGCCCCTACCTCAACTCGTTCTTCAAGACAGTTTACTGAATGTGAAAAGCACCTGGTCTCCCATGAAGGACGGCAGCAGCCCTCAGACCAAGTTCAGCTACCACCACGGCTATTTGCTGGACACCAGCCTGGACCCTCCTCTCTGCGGGCAGACAGTGTGTGACAACACGGACGTCATTGCCAGCTACAACAAGCTGCCCAGGTTCCGCCGCAACAAAACCGTGCGCTACCGCGTGGTGAACCTGTACGACGACAAACACCAGAACCCCACCGTCAGCCAGCAGCAGATCGAGTTCCAGCACCAGCACCTGAACGAGGCTTTCAGCCGCTACAACATCACCTGGGAGCTGGAGGTGCTGGAGGTGAGGAATTCTTCCCTTCGCCACCGGCTCATCCTGGCCAACTGCGACATCAGCAAGATTGGGGACGAGAACTGTGACCCCGAGTGCAACCACACCCTGACAGGGTTCGACGGCGGGGACTGCCGGCACATCCGCCACACACTCTTCAACAAGAAGAAGCAGAACGGGGTGTGTGACATGGATTGTAATTACGAGAGGTACAACTTCGACGGGGGGGAGTGCTGCAACCCAGAGATAACAGAAGTCACCAAGACCTGCTTTGACCCATATTCTCCTTACAGGTAGGCAATTTATTTTTATGGTCGTATTGATGAATATCTGTCTAGGTATCGATCATCCTGCTGGCTGTTGAACCCTTTCGTTGTTGCTATTATGGGCTTTGGAGTTTAATGAAATTTTTTTTCCCAGTATTTGGCTCACATTGCAGTTCTCCGAATGCAATCTCAGTAATGGTCGCAGCAGTGTCTTACCCCTGAATTGGTATTCTCCAGCCAGGCTAAGGAAAATCGTGCTAAAGACTGAAGCAGCCAATTTTGAGAGACCCATTAGTTGTTGGCTATGAGCAGCATATTGTAACAGTGCACAGTTTATTTTAACTCTAGACTCTGAGGAGTGGGGATTGGTTGTCACAGAAAGCTCATGTATATTTGGAGAGGGAAAAGGCCCTCAGGCATGAAACAGAACATGAATACTCTTAGGTAGACTTTAATTCTGTAGCACTTCTTTGAAGGTAGGTAGGTAATTCCATGCTCTTACTACTGTGTACAGCTCCCTGTGGGCACTGCTGTGGAGGGACAGCTGTGTCTGGGGATTGTGAGGAGGGAGGTGGGTGCCACACACTGGGTGAGTAATGAAACACTTCTGTGCCCCTTTCTACATATAAATGAAAATAGGGGTAATGCCACTTCATTGCTGAGCAGCTTTCTGTGGGTGAATGTGAGTTCATAAAATCCTCATCTCCTCAGCTAAAGTGTCCTTGGACTGCAGTTTGAGGAGTGGCATCCTTGAATAACTTGCTTCAGGTGGGTACCACTTACCCACAATTACTCCAAATTCAGACAAATCAGCATGTTTAAGTAATAAGGTGTTTCTTGTGAATGGGTTAGAAATACAAGCTCAGAAAAGATGAGGGTTAAAGCTGAAATTTTGTTGTCTGCATTCCATGTTACAGTTGTTTTGGGCAATTCATGGAGCCATAGAGGGGAAACTTCTAAATGGTCAGAACACCCAACACTAAAGTTCAGGTTAAGAAGGAAAGTATGTGCTCTTCAGGAGCTCATTGCAATTCAGGCTATATTTATAGCTTCCTTAATAGAGAGAAGTTTTTAAACAACATTATCAGCTCCACTGGAGCTTTAAATACACATAATTAAGTTGGAAAGAAAAGCCAATTTTTTTATTTTACTTCAGCAAGGTTGTTTAAAAAACCCTTCTAGCTCAGTTTGATTTCAGTGACTTACCAGTGAACAAAGCTCAAATGAAGAAATACTTTAAATATTAATGCTTGAAAACATTGAAAGGAAAAATACCTATTTTTAATACTGTTCAAATGGAGAGGAACTCAACTAAGCAAATATCATCAAAGGCATAATGCAAATTGGATTGTTTTAACACTGTAGTTCTGAGAACTTGAGGTGTTAGTTATAACAACTAGTACAATTTTTTTGGAAAAAAAAATACATTATTTTTAGCCTGATAGTACCCTTTTATCACTTGTTCTGTGACCAGCATAATGCCTACATAAAATGAAACGAGAAAACCTTGTAAATTATAGTTCACAGATTTAAGGCCATGCCATAATGTTATTCTCAGGTACAGATATGTCTCTATTTCAAATGAAGCCCTTATGCTTCACAGACTGTGTTCACACAAGTCCTAGCAAGACACCGAGTCCAAAATTTGAAGTTACTTTAGCACCTTGTAGTTGCTTTTCAGGCACAGTTTTGTGTTCCTGAAGATTCTCTTCCACAGCCTAGAGCCTCAGGAAATCTAGAGATGCTCCAAAGAGTTGTTTTTCGGTTTTGTTGTTTTTTGTTGTTGTTGTTGTTTAACAGACAGATTTAATTTATTTATCTTTGCATAGACATTGTATTGCAGCATTGATCATTGGCAATGAAACCACAGAGGGCAGTAGGAGAAATTCCAAGTCTCTGGAGCCTTTATTTGGTGGCTGTCGTACTTTGGCTGAGCTCAAACTGACTGCTATGATGGGTGTTTGTAGTCAGTAAGGCAAAATAGAGCAGTTAGGCCTGTGGACTTACCACTGGAGTTTGTAAGCCTGACTTACAGGGCTTAGGGTAGTTAGGTTAATAAATACAGGTTTAGGGCAGTGATTTTTGGCAGCAAAGCCTTTACTGACTACAGGGTTGAAGATTCAAACCCTGTGTTTGGCTTTGGTATTGCTGCCAGCACCATCCCACCCCCTGAGAGATTTCCATGCCAATTAGTGGCAAAATCAAAATCTGATTGGCACCATCTGGGCCCATTTTGCATCCCCAGCCCCTCTTGTCGTCGCTTTCATTGGCCAAGAGTCCTCTGCCCCTCCAGTGCAGACCTTGCACCACAGCAGTGAAGACATTGCAGCCATAAAAAACTCACATCTCATTTCAGGTATTTCCTCTGCCAAAGTTCAGTCCAACAATAGCAAAAGAAAGGGGAAAGATCCTTCAATCTCATGAGGAAAGGGAAGGAAGAAAGAAAGATGAAGTGGTACCAATAAAATTTTTCCTGAACTTTATTTATAAAGACTTTTCAGAATCTTCCCTGGTGCTGGGCTTTGTTCCTTCCACACCCTCAGTGTCAACAGTTGCAGCCAGCTGTTCACCAAGCAGAGCTTATTCATTAAATACTTCTGTCCCCTGGAACTAACCAAAAAGTGTTAATGCTTGATTAATGCTGTCATAAACAGGAACCCTCCTCTTTACCCCCAAAAGATGATGTATCTGTTCCCAGGCACTTTCCTTCTTCTGAGTCCCAGTCCATGAAGCGTCGTCCTGGGACAGAGTTGCTCTGAGTCTTGATACAAAGCTCCGTGGGTGCTTTGTGACTAAGTGATACCACTGCAACAATTCCAAGACACCTCTGATCTGTGTTACAATCTTCTTGTGATCCCTTTGGGCACACTGGACAAAGGGCTCTGGTACTTTGATGGTGTCATTCAGTCACTGTGGTGGTGCAACTGTGGTGGCTTCAGAGCTGATCCCAGCAGCACAGCTGGTTGGTTTCTTTTCTGTTTCCTGCCTGTCTTTGTGGCACCTCTCCAAAAATATTTAACTCCAAAAAGCTGATATTCTGTGCCATAGTGAGGTGGCAGAGATTTAAGTAGATTTAAGTTTGTTAGAGGGACAGCATGGGGACTCTGCTCTCATAGCTGCTCAGAAAAGCTGTAAACATTGTGGTACCAACTAGATCATCTCTCCCCTTTTTTAATAGCCTGCAGGGAAAAAACAAAGGACTGGTTATCATTAGCTACACAGCAGGCTTTATCCAAGAATATCTGCCTCACTTCTTTTTATTAATTTCATGAGAGTGGGACAAAATGTATTTTGTCCCAGCAGAAGGTTTACAAATATTGTTCTGCTTTTCTGCAGTTCCGGGAAATTAGAACATGCTAAGATCATACAGTTTGGCCTAATACAAAGGGAAGGAGCAAGAATAAACAGCCTTGCCAGAAAGAGTCATGCTTTGTGTTATTTGGTATATTGCTGGTTACAAAACAGGGAAGACTTTGAGCTCATGACACCTACCATGGCTGCTTTTCAAAGAACTTGAAAGAAGCAGCAAGGGATCATAGGAAACCATGCTCGGTAAATGCCATTTGATGTGGTGAGTTCTTGCACCATCCTATGGTTAACTGGGACGTTCCTTCCCTGTAATATTGGGCTTGCACATCAGGCTTCACCGCAGGATTTCATGGACAGATAAGGAACCATTCCCCTCAGTGGCTTCTTAGGAAAATGCTGATGAAATTCCTGAAGCAGTAAAAGTACTGGAGTCTCTTCAAGCTCCCAGGATCCATATGGCCTACCAAATACTTGCTGGAAATCACCCCAGAATAACTGTCCTGGGGACAGACTTTCTCAATATCCCCAAAGGCTCACAGCCCTTTGTTTCTGCCTCAGCAAGGGGCAGGATGAGCTGTACAAGCTCCGGTCCTTTTGCACCAAACTCAGGTTGGCACCAAACCAAGGAATCACAGAATCACAGGACGATTTACCTTAAAGGTCATCCAGTTCCAACCTTCCCTGAGAGCTGGAGCCCAGTGTCCTGCTGATCCCACCCTCTTGTGTCCTTTTCTAGCACTTGCATTGGACAGTTCAGCTCTGTCCATATCGTGTCACACCAGCTCACCAGGGTTAAGGGCACTGGCACATTCCAGACATACGTAAATTAGACTTAAATCACATGCCTGACCCATTTGTAGGGATTTCCATAGTGATTTTGAGCAGCAGTAGGTGTGACAGAGCTGTGTATGAGCACACTGGGCTAGGGCATGTGGGCCAAAGCAGTAGCATCAGGAGGAGGAGGTGGTGGCTAATCCATAGCCCAGGGCAGCCTCAGACAGGTGACTGAGCTGCGCTTCAGGGCTTTTCCATGAAGTACCAGATCAACCTCTTTTCCTTCTCTTCTGCTGGAAATCCCTTCATGAGACGTACTTGAAAAATATGGTCAGCTTACTCTGGAGGAGGGAGGCACACTGAATGCCCTTTTCCAGGAGCTAGAGTTGTAAGAAACACTCCTTGATTCCCAATAAAGCACTAATTTCCACTTAATCCTAAACACTAAAAAGAACAGAAGAAATTCTTCAAAGCTCTTCAGTTCCGGGAGCTTGAGAACTTAATCCCCTGCCTCGAAGAGACCATTGTGCAGCTCTTGACATCAAGGATTCCTGCATTCACATAGGTATCAGACAGACATATAACAAATACCTGAGTTTTTGTCTAGGGATTCAGTGTTAAATGTCCAGTTCTTTAATTAGCAGCTCCAGGGCTGTTTGGGAGGCAAAGAGTAATGCTGTCAAGGACGGAGCTGCTGTATCTTGGTAGTTGTCACCCAAAAGCCAAGTCCCAACAGGAAACCCTCTGTTCTCTCTGTTTATTCTGTCCTCTGTTCCAGATGTCAGGGATGTTAATCAGCTGGGAGGAATTGCATCTGTTCCCATGCTAGCAACTGACATTTATAAGTCTAGTATTGAATTCTGATACAGACAGGACTGCAGTGCTAAAGAAACTATTTCTATACGATTGCACACCCTAGAAACAGTAGGAGTTTGCTCGGTTTAGCTTGACCCACAGTCAACTTTTCCAACAGCTTTTTTCAAGAAACATTTTTTCCCCAAGACTCATAGAACTCATGGTTTCTTTCATGGATGTTATCCATTAAGAAAAAAGATCACTGTCTGGTCAAACTGCAGGATGCTTAGGATGAAGGGGGCCTATAAAATCTATGGAGTAAACTATCAGAGATCATTAAGGATCCTTGTGGGAGACAACAGATTAAAGTATTATTATGCCCCCAGTGCTGAGGCAGAGCTATTTGTTTCTGAAACCTCACGTGGAAGATTTGCAAGTGCAGAATCTGCAGATTTGACAGAGATTGAATTTGCCCCTTGCTGCTGGGCAACACCACATCCTGTAGGATCAGCTGCCCCATGGATGCTTTCCAGCAACACCTTACCAGCCTCTGGTTAAGCAAATGAGGTGGAGCTCATCCCTTTTCACGCTCTGCAATGTGGCCATGTGTGTGAGCTGGTTTATTCTCTCTGCTGATCAATTCAAATTGTACCATCTCTCACACAGACCCACAGTTTGGTCATGCCCAACAGGCCTCTTTCAAGTGCTGTGGGGCCTTGCATTATTCCCCCTGGTTCTCTACCATAGCCATTTGTGTACAGCCTCTCTTCAGCTCTGGTTGTGGGGTGACCTTTGAGTTTTTAATTAACGGTGGCTGAACCTCCTGTGTAAATTCTGGAGGATTCACCCTTCACACTGAAAGAGATGCAAAGTATAGTTCTGTGCCAAGCATAACCAGGTGCAACACTCATATTTGCAACTCCTATTCCATCCCTCAGACTTCTTTTCTGATAGGGATTTATGCCCAATGCTTGCAAGCAATAGCTGCCCCTTGGGAAAATACAGAGCAGCCACCTCCACTGTGGTTTTTTACAGCACCCATGAACAGGGCCCATTTGACTTTGCCTCTCTTGTGGATTGCTGGTCTTGGGAAAACTGTGCTTCATTTGGGGTTTTGTTGTTTTTGAGGCTTTTTTTTTGCAGGAAGTTGGGAAACTGAGTGGATGTCTTGCTTTATCTTCTCTTAACTGAAGTGAATTAATTGTCCCTCAAACACCCCAGGATCAGGACAGTGTGGAGCTGTCCCATCACTTTTGTACCTGCCCACCACAAAGACACACTTGTGCAGAGCGACTGCTGAGGCCAATTTCACACTATAGGTGATGTCTTCTCCGTTAGATGTAAGCCGAGACGCCCACTGGAATCATCAAATACTCCTAAAACCTTGTTTATGGGTGATTTGAGAAGGATGGAGTAACTTCAGAGAGATGCTGATGAGAATTTCTGTGGAGCTCTGAGGAGATGCAGTGATGCAGAGCCTCAAACAGAGCTGTCAGGGCTACTGAGATATGCAGGAACCACTTTCAGTATTTGCAACGTGTTCGTGAAAGCTGTGCTGTAAAAACCTGTGATGCTGATAGCCACAGCCATGTGTCCTCCCTTAGGGGCAGATTCATTGAGGAGCAGGATGGATCTATCCCCACCCCACAGCACAGCAGAGTGTTCAGACCAGGAGTACAAACCACTGCTGTCAGAAGCAATTGTGTGATTGCTCCATGCAGCCCTGGCTGGTGCAGAGCTCCAGGAGCCACATACTGTGGAGGGAGATTAGGAGCTGTGCTCTGTTGGGGTCAATGAAACTCTGTCCTTCTGTTTGGTTCCGAGTAGATTTGCAATTTTGAAGTTTCTCAGGGTAACTCAGCTGAGACTACCTAGTTTGCATGTAATTTCAGCACTCCAAATTACCATAAATTTGCAAGAAGTTGTTTTCAGGTTCATTAATAATGGATGGGTGGCTACACCATCAGAGTGCTTGCTCTCAGCTTCCAAAAGGATCAGGGTGAGCAGCATCGAGGAAAGTTCTTGGAGTACTTAAGTGCTTGGGTATGAAACTCTAATAAACCTCCAAAAAGCCAGGAAATTTGGAGTGAAGGCTGAAACTTCATACCTCGTGCACCCTACTGGGTCTTTGTATTTCAGAACACGTTACGTTTGTTCACTGCAATATCTCCAGTATGGAATCCTTTAGGGTGAAGTTTCACCTTTAACTCTAAATTTCCTGGCATGTGTGAGTTTGAAGTACACGCTTAACTTCTCCCCAGCGCTGTTTTTCATTTTTAATTTCCTTTCTCTTTTAAAGGAGGGATCCTGCTAGAAGAACCCCTACTAAAAAGGGACCCCACTGAAACAAAAATTAGAGGGTTTGGCCTATTCTGATTTTTCTGAAATTCTTCAGGAGAACAAGCTTCAGCAATTTTTTTTTTTACCCTTGTTTTAAAGACTCTTGTGGCCAATCCACCCCAGTGAAAAATATCAATAAAATCCACACCCTGCAGACCAATTATTTTAGAAGGTACCCAGATGTTTGAGTAGTATATAAGAAACGTTGGATATATAGAACATCTCCTGTAAATTGCAGTTAAATATCTGGCCATGGCCATTGATGGGGGTGAGCTGCTTGTTGTGAAATGCACTATTTCCATTAATTCAGTCATTGCAGAAGCAGCCCATGTTTGCTGTTGACACTTGCTGGGTTACATCAGTGATGGTAAAAGAGTGGAAACAGCAGTGGTTTGGAATGAGAGCAGTGGCAATTACCTGCAATGCTTTTAAAAATAATTTTGGCCCTAGATGTTGAAAAGATGTGTCATCGCTGATTTGTGTGAGGGCAGCTTCAGCAGGCTTGAGTTACAAGGCTTTGGAGAATAAAATTCTTTCTGCTCCCTCAAAATGCATCTTTGGAGCAACATTACCAGTAGATAATACAGAATAATTTTGCTTCTCATGTTGTAACCTTGTTGTGTCAATAAATTGAGGACTTCAGTGAGAAGCTGCAGCAGTCAGTTTTTCCCTGCTCAAGACTCCCTTGTTTTTTCAAATCACTCCCATCAGCTTTGCAAGGAAAATTTATCTTAGTGATGTCTACGGGGAAATTGGCAAAGTGCTGAAGTTATGTGGCATTGGGCTTGTGAGTTCCCTCAGCCTCGGGCCAGGTGTGCTGGGAGTGTGGAGAGCCCAGGCCTGGAGTCCCTTCCCTTCCCTTCCCTTCCCTTCCCTTCCCTTCCCTTCCCTTCCCTTCCCTTCCCTTCCCTTCCCTTCCCTTCC
>VZUI01053280.1:0-133524 GCA_013401135.1 Cettia cetti
AAGCCCTTAATTGCAAAATTATAGTAATTCGGAGGGAAGGGGGGTTACATTCTCCATTCCAGGGAAAACTCCAGTTTCCCCTGGCAGATACCTGTCTCTAAACCAGGACACTATGTTAAAAAAACTAAGACTTTGCTGTGGTGCAGGAATTAGTGAATAGGCAGTATGCAGGCTGTGGCTGCACTGCAGTCCAGAGATAAGGATTGCAGTTTATATAAGTTTATCTTACTTAGTTGAATCTGATTAGTATAGGAACAGGTAATTGATGTGTACACAGAAAAAGGGTTCAGCCCACATTACAGAACCTGTGCAAGAGTGTGTAAGAATTATTTATTTGTGTGTTTTGAGCTCTTCCACAATGTGTGTTTATCAGCATCAAATGCAGGTATTTCAGAGCTAACTCTAGCAATGTGTCTTTGAACTTTGGTTTTGCTACAGGATTTCATAAGGCAGCATATTTTATCTCTTTACCAATCTTATTTTATGTCAATTTGGTACAATAAGACTGGACTGTCCTAGGGTAGAAGGGTGTGAACTAAAGAACGCTCACCGGGGTGACCAGTGTTTGGTTGGATGGGAAACTTGCTTTGGGGTATTTTCTGGTTTTTTGGAGGTTTAATCTACAGGTTTAATGGCCTGTTAACACAGGGTTTAGAAGCAAACTAGATTCTAAATAATTATCAATTTCCCAGAGATGTAATGCCTGAGAGCCGGTGTTTTATTTGGATTTTTCTGTGCTCTTAGGACAGTAAGCATGAGAAATGTTCCAGGTCAAGAAGGGTAGAAAAGTGCAGTTGGCAGCTGGTCTGGAGATATTGTTAGCTGTACTTATTTGGTTAAATATATAGGTTGCTCTTTAGTCTTTGTTTTAGATGCTGTTGTTTTCTTTCATACCGTACTTTAAGTTAGGGAGGGATGTTTTTGCAGAAATGGAAACTGGAGAGCAATTCTAAGGCTGAAGTCTTTTTCAGTCAAACAGTGCTCCAAGCCGCCTTTCAGTTTGTACTGAGGAGGTAAATGTATGTGGTTAATCTTATGATTAGGTTATTTGAGGGTTTAGACATCAATAGTTGCTCTTTGTCTCACCAGAAGTTTTTCTTTTGATAATTGTCTCACCTTTTTCTCCTTTCAGATGTGGTGAAGAGCCTGCATTTTCCCCTGTCTGGTATAGAGTGCCTTAAAAAATGGGGTTTGGAGGTGACCTGAAGTATTCTCATGATGCTTTATTAAAACTGCAAGACTGGGAACTACGACTGTTGGAAACAGTGAAGAAATTTATGGTAATGAGAGTAAAAAGTGATAAGGAATATGCGTCCACTTTACAGAATCTTTGTAACCAAGTAGATAAAGAGAGCGCTTGTCAATTGGATTATATCAGCAATGTGTCCAAGGTAAGTCTGAATTTGGAATGTCCTTGGGTTCTGTGTTTATTTTTGTGGTTTTTGTTTGAGTTTGATTCCTATCCATTCAGTTTCTTAAGCGTTAATGTTGCCAAAGTATTTAAAATGGATTGTTTGAATTTCTCAGTGAAATATGCAGAAGTTGAACTCTAGTCTTGCTTTGAAAAAATTAACTGAACAAGAATCAACCTTGATTTTTGAAATCCAGTATTTTACATAAATGGGTTGAGCCTGCTACTTTTAGTTCTTTGAAAATCAAGTATGCTATAGTAAGCTTTTCTTTTAAGATAGGAACTATTGTTTAGGTTATATAGAATTGGTGACAGAAATAGAAAGATGCTAGGAAACCAAGGCAAAGCCTAGCATTCCAGCTGTTACTCACACTGCAGCATGGGTTGTAAAAACAAAACATTAATTCAGAATGTTTCTTGTAATTGTGAGGTTATTTTGTATTCTGTTTAAAATAACTGTGTTGACTTTTTTAAAAGGTAAGGCTGTCCTCCAAATTACTGGTTTTCAGATTTAGACCAAGTCCAAGTAAATGTTATGATTAAGCAAACTTCCTTTATCACCTGTTTGTAAGTTTTGCTCCGGACCTGGATTCTCTGCTAACATGAGAAGACTATTCTGTTCTGATGGCTTATTCAGTTCTTGGCCCTTGTTCTGTAGCAGTGGTTACACAGTGCTTTCATCTGGCATGAATCTTCATTTTCTCTCTGCAGGAAAACACCCTTTCTGGGTCAGGTTAAATTCTAGACAAAGCAGTTTTTATGTTGTGGGTTTATGGGGTGGCTGCTCAGACAGTGGCTGTGGCGTAGCATTTGGAACAGGACTGCGCCTTGGAGGGATGGATGGATGTATACAGGGTTTAAGTGGCTGTGTGTGACTTCAAAGCTGTGCTGCTATAGCTGGGCTGCTTCCGAACTGTGAACTGTTTAGATATAACATGTTCTGCTGTTGCTTCCCTCTCCCACAATAATTCTTGCCTTGTAAATTGAAATACTGCCCTTTTTCTCATTGGCACAGAGTATTTAGCATTATAATGTATAAACAACCATTAACCTTCACATAGGTATCACAGTCTAGGACAGTTAATGTTAATAACATGAGCACTTCTTGTGAGCAGATAAATTTAAAAAAATCTGGAGATCTTACTTAAGCCATGTTCGTTTTGGCTTGAAAAGAGGTGTGCCGTGACACATTTTGAAATCTTGTTTTGAACAAAGGCAGTTAAGTTGTCCTTAAGTATCATTTTAATTCCCTTTTTAATCTCTTAAGGAGGTGTAATTTTTCGCTAAGTCACATCTCTTGATATCTGTGTTTTTATATAATAGCAAAAATATTTATATGGATTGGCAGATCTTTTGTATGGGCTTGCCTTAAAATTTCACTGACACCTTTGACTTTGAAGTTGTGTAGTGACACGTTAGCTTACTGGTTTTGGCAGTTGAAAAGCCTGAATTATTGATATATTGGCTAATCTCATTCTAATTTATTTTACTCTTTTGTGATACTATTTTTTTTTCTCTTCCTGACATTTTACAGAACCAAAGAATGATGCAAATATTATAGGACATGGGTTTAGTTTCTTAGAGATGTAAGAAATTTATTACATCTTCTGAGATGTGTTCAGTATTGTGGTATTATTTGGCATTTTGTGGCATTAAAACCTGACAGCAAGCTGTTTAATTTTTCATGGGCTTTGTTTATTTGGTGGTGTTGTGGTTGTTTGCTTTATTTTGTTTTGATCTCTAAGTGTACAGTATAAATGAGCACTTAGAGAGAAATGGTGTTTGAGAAAATCTGTCTTCTGGGTTTTTTTCATGTGGAGACAACAAACTTGCTGGAAGGCATAGTAGAAGCAACTGGTAATGCTAGAAAAGAGGTGTTTTTAAGAGCTTCCAGACTGTTTTTTCATGTGTGTATGTGTCTGAAAATAGTGTTAAACCAAACAATAATGTATTTTATTGCATTTGTTGGATTGTGATAATTTTTTGTGGAAGTAATCTTTTCTGCTGTTCCCACCTAGCTTTTTTGTTCCATATAAATCTCTGTTATTGACGTGTTTTCACCTTACCTTCTCCTAATTTAGGATAATAAAATATAATCATACAAAGCACAGAAATCCTGCTTTACTGCTACTTGCCTATGGAAACATCACTTTCATCTTTTCCTGGTGGAAAGAGTGATGTGAAGAACAGGGAAATATGCAAATTAAGTTTTTAATGGAAAGGGAAGTAATTTCTATGTTTCTGGCTTATTTAAGCTCATTTGGTGAATTGTAAACTAAGCATTTCCTTAGAATACCTGTAGTGTTGAAAAATAACTTTTGGTGTGATTTTTTGGGATTAAAACAGTAGTTGTCTCATCAGTAATAAATCAGCCTATGAAAACGGATAACTCTGACTATATTTTCATCTCTGACAGCACTTTTATGAACTCTCCTGTAAGCACAAAGGTCCACTCTTCTCACAAAATTGTTCAATGCTATTTTATCCTATGCAGCTTTGCAGTACAGCTTCTGAAATGATCTCCAGCCATACCAGGGAAGCTTTAGGCTTTGACGTTTTATAACACCACACTTTAACCAGTCTAGATAGTTCTGTGCCAATCCATGGGATATTTACAAGCTGGAGGAAATGTTAAATATAGTCCAATATATAGGGTAGTCAATTGTCTTTTTTTTTCCTAGAATCCAATTTCTGTTGCAGCATTGTCATGTAGAGATGGAAATATTAGGTATATATGTTTGTATAGAAGATATAAAGAAACCCCAAAGCTAAAAATTAGTTTTCTAAAGTTTTTATCTTGGGCTGATTTCTGTTTTTGCAAGAGTAAGATAAATGCCAATAAAACTCACATGCTAGCTGCCTTTAAAACTCTCAAATCTCAGCTATAGCACAGCATTCATTGTCAGGGAGTTAGTTATCTTTAAGGAGTCCAATGTGTGACAGTAATCTTGAGGGTAACCAAATCTTTTACTTGAACTGAAGTTTAATTTCACATTTGTGTCTCTGATATCTGTAGATGTGTATCTGTATTGAAAGCCACACACAGCACATTAAGCTGTCCTGAAAACTGACAGAATGTCCAAAGAAGCTATTAAAGAAAGGGTACAGAAGGATGCTGGGTTACAGCGACAGATGAGTGTTATATCTGTTTGTGCTTTGGAACTGGTGGCCTGAGTGATGCTGCTGTGTGAAGCAGATGTTGTAATTGTGTCCCCTTAAATCACCACCCCTCAAATGAATATTGCTGTCAGGTATTCAGACAGAGCTGGAACTCAGCTTTGGGCAGAGCAGCTGTGCATAGAAACTGCAGGACAAAGGATGTAAGAATATGGTTCTTAAGGATGTTGAGGGTATATTTAAAAAAACGTAAGGCTGCAGTTTTCTTTGGTGTTCAGAAATACTAGGACAGTGCTGAAGGGTGAACATTCAATGCTGTACTTTTCTCTCTGGTGTATTTTTATGATTTTATGAGTAGGATTGAGATACCATTCTGCTGTTGCAGGAGGATCTCAAATGCATTTGGGTAGGCTTAAAGTTTGTTCTTTTACTGATTTTTTTTAAACAATGATGCATCTTTTCTCACAGTTCTTACTAATTGTTTGGTTATTTGGTAAGCTGACATAAATAAGTGCTTTTCTGTTCTGACTTTTTTATAGTCTTGGTTGCTTGTGGTACAACAAACAGAACAGCTGAGCAAAATAATGAAGACACATGCAGAAGATCTTAACTCTGGGCCCTTGCATAGGCTTACAATGATGATCAAAGATAAGCAGCAAGTTAAGAAGAGTTTTGTAGGTGTTCATCAGCAAATTGAAGCAGAGATGTACAAGGTATTTTATTCATCTGTGCTTGATAAATTGATTATAATTATCTATGTTTAAAAGTATTGAAAGTAGATTTTTTTTGTTTTTGTTCATGCTGTGGTGAAAGTGTAGTGGGTGATATGTAGAATCCTTAGTTTAAATTGTAATAATTTTCTACACAGTTTTTCTTTTCCACTAGCTGACAGGCAAAGATGGAAAGGCAAAGATGGAAAAGTTTATTCCGTATGAATTTTGGTAAACAGATAACACTTGAAATGCTCTTCTAGTAGAGGGTGATTCTTGTGTGACACTTCTGTATTCCATCTCTTTTTCCTGTTCTAATTCCACTCTAGACATTCATGTGACCAGGTTGCTGTAAACTTTTGTTAATGAGTGCTCTTGCCAGTACAGATTCTTTTGAGGGGGGACAAACAAAATAGGGTTCTAGTCCCTATTCTAAAATATAAAGCAGGCATAAACCAAACATTGAGACTGCACGTGAAACTCTTCGGAGTGTTTTCCCTGACATACCTCTTGCCCTGCTTGTGTTCAAAGTGCTGTATCCTGTCAGTGAAGCTGAAAGAAATCACAGTTTCATTGAAATCCACTGGGGGAAATTTAGCTGCAGATGTCAAAAATCAGAGCAACAGTCTGAAAGGTCTACTGAGGAAAGGAAAAGCATTGCTTCTTCTTTCTTCCAGCAGAGAATTTGGAATTTGAAGTAGTGTAATTAATATGCAACATCTGAGTAAAGCAGTAAAACTGTCACAGATTGATGAGTAAAAGATTCTTGGGCCAGTTATGAAAGTTGGAGCTATTCAGTATTTAAACTAAGACTATTTTAAGTTAAATACATTGGTTATTGCAATCTAATAAGATTGCTTCCATAATGTGCTAGAATCTTGGAATCTTCCCCAAGCAGGAACTATGGGGATGTCTTTTTTGATGCATGGTCATTATCTGATAAGATTTGAAGCCAATAATTACTTGCTGCTACTTATGAATCGGTGCATCTCAAGAAAGTCAGGATGGAAGAATTGGAAGAAATAGTAGCTTGTGTTAGAAATAATAAAAGTTATAAAAAATTGTAGAAAGAGAAAAAGATAACAAAGAGAGGCTGAGTGGAGTAAAACTGTTCAGGTATACTTTGACAAGAGACTATGCAATGTTTTGTTTTCTGTTAATAGGCCAAACTCTAATAAAACCTCTAATAAATATGTCTTATTTTAAAAACCTTTTCCAAAAAAACATAATGCATATTGAGCACTTGGCAAATGATTATTACAAACCATATTGACTATATTTTATTATGGGCTGCATAGCCATGAAAGCATTTTGCATCCTGCTGATTAAGTTTGCATTGTTGTTTGGTTTGAAGTTTTTTGGGTTTGTTTTCCTTTTTTTCCTTTCCTGATTTTGCAAAGAAATATTTGAATAGTGTTATATTGTTAGCTGACATTCAAGGTTTTGTGTACCTGGAGCACTTTCAGAATGATTCCCTGGAATCCAAAATACTTCTCACTTATTTCTGCTTTTATTATGCACAGAGGTAAAATGCCGATTATATCCCAGGACAGTATGCAAAGTTTTTGAACATCACTGTCTGTGCATCTCCTCTTTTTAGGAGCACAAAAATGTGTTTAGGTAAAATACACGCATGTCATCGTTTCTTATTCTAAACACCTCTACAATGAGGAATCTATGGGGAAGATTCCTAAGGACAGTGAAATAATACGGCTTTTGCACAAATGTAATAGGACTTGTATCTTGTAGATTTATTTAGTTTCCATTAAATGTTGAATGTTGATGTTTCTTTGTTCATGAAATTAAAGGGGAAAAAAGTAGAGTAGTGTGCATTAATTAGGTGGGTAAAACTTTTTGAAATAAAAACTGAGATTAAAGTAATCCTTGACCATCTTAGTTCTCTAAGTGGTCTTTGGGAACAGACATGCTTTTGGTCTTGGTTTTATCTGCTGGAAAATCACAATCTAGGAATCATAATGCAATTATTATAGAGGTTTCATAATGCTAGTGCCCTGATATATTTTTCAATTTTCTGTAAGAGAAGCTCTGTGTGTTATTTAGATCTTAATTGTGATCCTTACTTCCTAATTGCATCTTTTTCTCCATTTGTCCTGATGTCTTTATAATACAAATTTGTCATAAAGTTATTTCTCCTGTATTGCCTTTATTTGTACAAAACAACAGCAGTTGCGTATAATTTAGAGAGTGTGGAAATACAAGATGAGTATATAAGATTGATGTAAAGAAAAGGTTCTGCCTTCAAATTAAATTTTGCACAGTTGGCCCAAAAATAGAAACTGTAGATAGCACTTTGTTGGATCTTTAAGGAATTTCATTAAGTTTTCAGATGTTCTGGGGAGTGAAAGTGGTATTATCTGTGCCTTGTCTCATGAAAAAAAGAGAAAATGATGAACTTCAGCCTTCTTTCTGCCAGCTGCAAGAGGAACAAATTTTCAGTAGAATGAACTACTTTTTCTGCTCATTAGTTAATAATTTATCTTCCAATGGTTAATGATTTTCCAGTTGAAGTCTATTTTTCTGTGTTTTTTTTTTTTTTTTCTTTTTTGTCAGAATTTTTTGTTTTTCTTTACAATATATGCTAGCTTTTTTTCGTCTTGTGATGGCCGGTTTGTTACTGGCTCTCGTTTGCAAGTTCATGATTTGGGATTTTTTCTGAACAGTGCACTAGCTTTGTCACACACTGGATGAATATTGGGGGCAGAAGAGAAAACTTTATTTTAATTTTTTCACCAAAAATAGCATGTTCAGTGCTCTGCTTCATGGTAGAGGTTTTTTATTTGATTGGTTGCGTCTGTGGTTGGGTTTTTGTTAGGGTTTCTTTGATTGTTGGTTTGGTTTTCATTTTTAAGGGTTTAAGCTTTACAATTGATAGATTATTTCATGCCAAGTTGCTGTTCCTTAGTCATTTGTATGAAGTGTAATGTCTAAAAATTCTCTTTTTTTTTTTTTTTTTTTTATTTGCTAAAGAAATCACTTCCTATGCATAGGATGTTTTAAGCCAGTATGATTTGTTAAGCATCTTTTTGATGTGTTTTTTGCCTTGTAATTGAAATGAAACGTTTTTGACGATTAGCTGGAGTTTCTAAATATCTTTTTAGTTACATTGATGTGAATGGGGATTTGTGTTTTAGGTCTCTTATTTAGTTCCATGTATTTATTGATTTTGATTTTGCATCATGTAATTTGCACCATGTAATTGCGCCACGTAATATCCTATTAAGATTTTCTCAAGCTGGTGGAAAGTGTAGCATCATTATTTGGATAATAAATTCTGTTAATTCTGTTTTAATAATGTTATGGTTTTTTAATGTGTTGAGAATAATAATGCTTTTTAAATTTTTCTTTTCTTAAAGGTCACAAAGACAGAACTAGAGAAACTTAAATCTAGTTACAGGCAACTAATAAAAGAAGTAAATTCTGCCAAAGAAAAGTATAAAGAAGCTGTGGCTAAAGGTATGATTGAATTGATTTTGTGTATTTTAGTGCCTTTTTCAAACCTACTAAAACTCTTAAAATGAAAAAAAGTATTTTTTTTTATTTTGAGCTACTTGATTACAGTGTAAAAGCTTATTTAGTGTCTTGAGTAAGCCAGCCTGATTGTCATCATGTATGCTTGGTATAATCTTTGAAAAATTCATAAAATGTTAGTGGTGATTATTTTAAGTTCTTGTATCATTCCTTCAGTGGATGTTTTTGAAATCTAAAATTGCTCAGATGGACTCTGGTCTCACCTGTGTTGTAGCTGCAGCCTACTACCCTGTGAATAATTGTTGCTACAGTGGCATCAGCATCAGGTCTTGTCAGTGTAATACATCAAACCTTTGTCAACCTTGTCTAAAAGAGGAAAATAAGTCATTTGCATACCAAGGGTTTTTTTTAGGGAATGATGTGTTCAATCTGCATGGATTTTGATTGCTGTTGAATTGTGCTCTAATTATAAGATTATATGTATTGAAATATCTTGCTAATAGTTGTTCTTATGTGTCCTGCTAAGATTTTCTTTTCTTCCTGTAGTAAAAATTGACTGAATGGCAGTATGTAAGTGTAATTCCAAGATCCATTTTAAGGTTTTGCATGAGCGTTTAAATGATAGTTAATGTTCTTGGTTCTGTTGTAGTATAATTATAGTAGCTCTCAGTGAGGAGAGATTGTTTCTTTCCAGATTCGTCTTAAATTGGGACAAAACAGCAGGGGATAAGAAGTTACACTTAGCATTGTTGAACTGCTACTATTCTTTTTCTTTTACTGAAGTTCATAAAAACTTAAAAGTGAAAATGCATACGTTGGTGTTAATTTCATCCAGTTCCATATTTGCTGTATGTAACTTAATTTGATTACTTGGTTTATTCTCAAGTAACTACTTAACATTGGAATACGTAGTATGTATCATGGAATATATAATAAGATGTTCGGATCTTAG
Organism: Cettia cetti; assembly: GCA_013401135.1. Taxonomy (NCBI): domain Eukaryota; kingdom Metazoa; phylum Chordata; class Aves; order Passeriformes; family Sylviidae; genus Cettia; species Cettia cetti. The sequence continues at coordinate 9,680 of VZUI01053280.1, forward strand.
TATGTTATTTTTAGCCTGTTTTATCTTAGCTTCCTGTTAGCAATCTGGTCATTCTCTATTCTTGAAGCACCAAACTTTCCCACTGGAATAAAGGAGTGTTTTGGCTGTCAGCAGCTGTAATATTTTGATGCGGTTTTGATTAACTGAATTAATGTTTCTTCAGATAGACAGCAAACATAAATTGTTTTTAAGACACTTATCTCCTGTGGTTTTCCGTGACCTTCTTTTTCAGGCTTTTATCCAATGTTTGTCTTATTATAATTCATACTTAATTTCATTTCTTCTAAAATCTTACTGTAAGTCTGTTTTGACAAACACTGATGCCCATAAAAATGTTTTTCTCCCAAAAGTTGCAGAATTGCTTCTCTCCTGCTGCATCCCAGGCTCTACTCCTGTCTACAAATGCTCATGATGAGCTACTACAGTTGTTTATCAGCTGCAGGTCAGCTGAGCTGCTTGAATTTTTTTAAGTTGTGGTATTTCTGGGTTTTTAAGTTGTCAGACTGGTTTGCCGGTGAAATGAAAAGTTAAGGAAATCTTAAAATTACAGTGCTTCATTATTCCAGGGTATTCTTTATTCAGTAAGCTTAGTTTATTCAGATTATGTGCTATTAAGATATATTACTTTGTTAATGTACAAACTGGTTCCGTTTTTCAAGATTTCAAGAATTATTGAAAACAAGAGAAGAAACAGTGCTTGCAAGAACAGTGGGAAGGCATAACCAAGTATTGAAAATAAGCTGAAAACCGTTTTGTTAAAAAAATGAAAATCTTTTGACACCACCTCTTGCAAGTAATGCATTAAAAGAGCCGATCAAGGTTCATTTATGTAAAATGTTGTTTTAAACAGAGTCTGTTCCTCTGGCCGTCTAGTCTGTAAGACAGTGACTGGCCTTGCCTCTCTGGAGCCAAAGGGGACAATTGCCCCTTAGGACATACACATTTAGCTTTACCCTGGGGGTTATGTGTAAATTCGTGCAGCACCTGTATGAGCTGGTCCCCAGGAAAATAATGTCAGACAAAGTAATGTCTGACAAATGTCTCTGTTTTGCAAGAGTAGTGATTTTGAAACGTAGTGGCCTTTTCTACTTTGTTTTGGAATAGCAAAGCTGCTTTCTGGTGAGAGAGTATGTTTATTAGAGTTGCTAGTGAAAGAGGTACAACTGGTTCTTCAGCTTGTGAAGAAAATTGCTCCTCAGTTTTCTGGTTATTAAAAGTGATATTAAGCTCTGGGCTAAACATACACAATAGAGGATATTAACTGATAAGGGTAAAGGCTGGCAAAGTTTATACAGTGGAAAGTGATGTTATGATTTTCTGGAATCAGGGAGTATTCTCAAGTAAACTTGAATTTCTGTGTATGCTACTTTTGCACCAGCTAAGTGGACAGTCACTTTGAATCAATGACACTCTAATGCAGGGCTACAGGAGTTTCCATTTTTTGGTGAAAACACTAGGAGGACCATTGGAAAGAATAGTAAGTGTTAAGGACTGAATAATCATAATGGTTAGTTACAGGTTTTGTTAGTGTTTGGGCAATGGGTAAATCATGTGGTGGGAATTTTGGGGTAGTTTTTTAGTGGGGGAAAGGGAATTGGTTTCTGAAGGAATGCAGGAGCTTCATTATGGAAGACTTTGTGCTGTTCAGATCCGGAGGAAGGTCAAAGTGTGTGAGATTGTGTCCCAGAAACTGTTCTGGGGAACCTTCTGCTAGTACTTGTGCACCAAGGGAAGCAGTGGGACTGTTTTGTTGCTGAGGGAGCACCACTGTGCCTTGGCTGCCACTTCCACCTTGGGCTGGATTGCTCTGCTTTATTATGGCCACCAGTGCCTGCCTGATGGCTCAATCAGAAATGACTGATTGATTTTGTTTCTTCTTGCCCTTACCCCAAGACCAGTGATTACCTTGGGAGTCACAAATGCAGTCTGGTTGGTTTTTCTTGGGCATGGAGGCTCCAGGTGTCAGGCAGTCTGGTTGATGTTAGTCATTTGTATGATGATTTTCTGCCCTTTTTCCCCCAGTCATTCATTCTTACGTTTTTTTAATGTATGGTAAGAGATAACAGGCTGAGAGAGGATGAAGTCAGCAAGGTGAACTAGTCCAATGCCTCTTTAATGAGGCATGCTTCAGTTTTTGGGACTATGGACAGATTGGTTACAATAGTCTCTTCTGGACTAGAAAGCTTTGTTAAAAAAACTCCACAAAATATGTGTACTGGGAATGCAGAACTGGGACATTGGAGTGATAGGGCATGCAGGGGTCTTTGGAACAAATATAAGACAAAAGTTTATTATATTATTTTTCTGTAATGAAATGGACAGTCCTGTGAAATGCTCTGGGTGTGTGATATTGAGAAAAAAACAGTGTAAACATTTTACAGCAGCACTCCAAAGTAACAGTCTCAGAGTGTACATAAATCTGAGTTTACAGGGCTGTGCTAATCAGTGATGCTGTGTAACAAGGTGATTAGAATGTAGTATGCTGATGTTGCTGTTGTAGAAAAACACATCAAGCCAATATTTGTGCCAGATGGAAAAAGCATGGTTTCAATAAAGAAGTCATAAATCTTAGGAAATAATTTAATGAATAATGTATTAGGAATACAAAATGTAGACTGTAATGTCTGGGACAACTGTAAGTACCAAGCATGATATTTCATTACATTTTGAGTCTCATTTGGTTGGACCAGTAACTGCTTCCACTTGAGATTGCTGTTTGCATAATTACTTTTATTTCTGCAGGATTGGGCATCTCTATTAGGTATAGTTCAGTGTGTTGGTGGGGATTTCAAATATTTTAATCCTTATTTTTTTATTAACCATTATTTACTGCTATATAAATAAGGAAATAATGATCACAAGAAACAATAATTTACTCAGTTCATGACAGGTTTTTAAAAAAGTTGAAATGTTGTCATAAAATTTAGCATCTGTTTTTGTAGTTAATTTTGCTGTTAGATGTTGAAGTGTGAAACAGTTGTGATGTATCAGTAAATATTGGAAATTGGACAGTGCCAGTGTAGCTTTGGGAGGGTCATACTGAATTTTAATACAAGATACTCTTTAGAAAAAATTACAGTTTTTGAGTAAATACATTAATTACAGGTGTTTATTGCAGTCTTATTCCTAGTTCATTACTGATTGAATGTAGAAAATATGTTCCGGTGGTCTTATGTGACATAGTGGACCTGAAATAAATAATAAAGGAAAATTTTTATTCTAAGTATTTAAAATCATAATTTCATTTAATGCTTCTACAGCAGCATAAAAAATATAGCACCAGATTTCTCTAGGCTTATTTTCCCTGACAACATTGTGATTTAGAGGAGTTTAGAAATATTAAGTGTACACCTGCCACATTATACTACATTGCTTCTACTGAAAGAATGTTTTCCTTGCAACTCAGGTGATTTAATACTTCAGATGTGACTTCTGTGGTACATACTGAAGTTTCACAGCAGCATAAGCTCACATCTGTGATAAATAAGGGAGCTGTTGAAAAAAGCTTTCATTAAATCAAATTATTGTCCTACTATTCTTTATAATAGCCAAGTGGTCAGAAAATAGTTATTAGGTGGGTGGTGCGTTCATTCAGAGATGCCTTTAAAATTGTTATTATACAGCTACATTTCCTGGTGGCATGTGTTGCCTGTAGTTGTGCTGCAATGAGGGAAACTCCTAGTAGGATGTTTTTTAAGCTTAGTTTTGACTGAAACTCTCATATTATTAAGACAAAACAAGTAACACTGGCTGAAGTGGTCTGTCTAACTCACAGAGGTCACCAGGCTGCATAGATTTAAAATTAATGCTGTACTGTAAGCATTTTCAACACATATATACTACCATTGCTTTTGCTTGAAAGGGGTGGGGTTGTTTCTTCTGTGTGAGATAAAGCTTCTCGAGTAGGAAGTCCCAGGGAGTGCAGAAAGATCATGGTGACTTCTTGTGGAGTGTGGGACCAGCTTGGACATACTCTTTCCTCTTAACACAGACATGCAGCCCCAGGAAGTGCTCTCCTCACAGACCAGCAGGCACAGGACAGAAAATTGGTTAGAGGTGCTTAATATCTTGCCTTGACAATATCTGACAGCAGTTCGAAAGATAGAAAAGATAGAATTTTTATTTTTGCTATTTTTATGGTATTTTACTTACTTAAGATTAGGCTGATAGCTTCAGTGAACTAATTCTTAACTCAGAAGTTTAGATATGGTATTCTGTAAATTTCAACTATTTAAATATGCACAAACGGTTTTGCGGGTTTTTTCCCATTAGAAAACTATTTATTATTTGCAATCATTAATTTGTTAATAATTGGGAGAAACTTCTTAACCTCTTCTCAGAAACTAGTTGAGTGGAAAAATGAGTGATTTTGTTGAAGAAACATGTTCATGTAACAATCTTGCAAGATATAAAGGGACTAAATGCCACTAAATGTGAAGATCCTATCTTGTTTCTGTCTGGGATTTTGGTCTTGTAAAATTGTATGTTAATTGAGACCACTGTGCTTGCATCTCTTGATTTGCAGAGTGATAAGGCTGGTCACTCCTTAAATTTGAGTGTGCTTCCAGAGACAGAACTAACAGTCAAAGCTATCCTAGTTCAGTGGCAGCTGTTAGTGTAAAAATTGCTTTGTAGATAGGAATATTTAAAAGTCTAAATTGGGAGTGCAGTGGCTGGAGATCAGCCCTGCAGAAAGGGACCTGGGTTGCTGGTGAACAGCAGGCTCCACATGTGTCAGCACGGTGACAGGAGTCACCCTGAGGTGCATCAAACACAGCACAACCAGACAGTCAGCAGAAGGGATTGTCCCGTGTACCACTGAGAGTAGTTCTGGGCCTCACACTTTAGGAAGGTGCTGGGATGCACCCAGAGGAGGGCAGTGGAGCTGGTAGAAGGGCTGTCCTGTGAGGGGCAGCTGGGGAGTCTGGATTTGTCCAGTTTGAAGAAATGGAGGCTGAGGGGTGACCTCACTGCTCTCTGCAGCTTCCTGAGGAGGAGAAGTGGAGAGAGGGAGGTGCTGATCTCTTCTCACTGGGATCCATTTTCAGGACACATAGGAAGAGCTCACAGACATGCCAGAGGATGTTCAGACTTGATGTTAGGAAACATTTCTTCGTTGAGAGAGAGTTTGAACACTGGAACAGACTTCCCAGAGAGGTTGCCCCAAGCCTGTCAGTGTTCACCAAACATTTGGACAATGCCCTCCAAAACACGCTTTAGTTTTTTGCTAGCCCTGAATTGATCAGGCAGTTTAACTTCATGATTCTTGTTGGTCCTTTCCAACTGGAATATTCTAGCCTAGCCTACCTTAGGGAAGTGAACCTGGGCTCAGTATGGGAGTCCAAATGCTTCTAAAGTAATTTCACCGGTGTTATTTTTTGAGATCAATAAGAACTATTATATGAGGAAGTAATTTTCATAATCACCTATGGTATTTAGATGTCTCTAGCATTATAGTATGAAATATGGAATTTAAGGAGATAATTTGGGTCAGGAACATCCTGAAATCAGTTAAATGGGTAATATAGTGTGATCAATTACAAAGCAAGTTCTACAGCCTGTGTCTTTCCTACTGCACAATGAAAACCTGGGAAATTGAACAAACTATGAGGATATAGAACTGGAGAAGTTAGAAGGTTGCCTCCAAAAGCAAGGCACAATGATTTTTTTCTCTGGAAGTCACTGTAAGTTGTGTAATATACTCTTCAGTATTGGCAATCAATTAACATAAATATACATAGTTACATTGATTTGATGTATAAATGTAGTTCTTTTTTTCCTTCATGTCTAGGCTTTTAAATTATTTGCTGATACTGAAGTGCTTAGTCCTTACTAAAATTCAATTGAGATAAAGACCGTGTTGCAGTTTTTGTGCCAGTTTCAGTCTGTGGAGCAGCAGAACCAAGTTTTATGATTCTCTAATGTAAAAATATTTTATTGTTTTAAAAAAATGTATTACTAGAAAAAGCTATTTGAAAGCCATGGCCATCTCATTCATGAACGTAAAGAATGTGTTCAGTGTGTTCAGTACCATAATGTAACCAAATAATGTAGTCAACTTTTCTGGGCACAATTAAGTAATGCTCTGTGAAAAGGTGTATCTTAAAAGCTGAAATAAATAAGGAAGTGACTGTATTGGAATTTTGTTATTGATAAACAAATGTAAAGACAGCAAAATACTCAGAAATTGTCTCTGTTGTTGAAAATGCTGAAAAAATGCATGGATGGAGAGATGAATGAAGTTCTGGAAAATGATTGAAAAACTTCAGTCATAATGGGAAATGCATTGTAGATCACTACATGCACTGACAGCTTTATAGTTTAGTGCTGGTATTTACAAAACTAAATGTTTCTAAATCAAACTGAAGAAGAAAAGTTTTTCTGTCTTAAAAATTACTATATGCTCAAGATTTGCATACTTACTCAGGGGAGGATTGTTGCTTCCTTACCAAAAAAAAAAAAAAAAAAGGAAAAAGGAAAATGGCTAAAGCTCTCATTCTCCCCCTTTTCCATTTAAAAATTTTCTGAAATCAAATGCTGTGATACACAGTGAGATTTTAATGCAGAAAATTGCAACAGTTCTGAAGCCAAGCTGCTTAGCTTTCTGTGGGACCTTTCCTGTTGCCTCTTTAATCTTAACCCATAAGGTCGCTCCTTCTCTATCACTCCTCATCCATCCTGAGATAGTGCTCCATGCACTCCAGCTGCTCTCTCATGTAAAGGGCAACTCCCTCTCCTTGACTTCCTGGGCTGCTTTTCCCCAGGAGTCTGAACTCTCCATTGCATAGCTCCAGTCCTGTCTCTGTGATCCTGAAAATATCCAGGCCCTACAGCTGCACACAGACACCCCAACTCACCCCCTTTATCTCCAACACTCATGCAGTAATAACAGGCATGACGTCTCAGCATGTTGAGGTCCTAGAAAGGATTTGTGGGGCTTTTTTCATATTGGTGCTTTGTAGGAACCTTCTTGCACAGCTGCACCCACTGTTTTGGGGGTTTTTTTGATTGACCCCTTCTCATCTTACCGTGCCCTTTCCTTAGCAGTCTCCTTCATTGCTCCCTTGTTGCTCTGTTTTTCAGCCTTCTGATTTTGCATTCTTGTAGTCAGAGATTCTCACAGATTTTCATGTAAACAAAGCAATGTTTCTGTAACTGTCTATATTGTTTACATTCTTCTCTTTAGGAGGGACAATTGATGGACACTTTCCCAGACCAGTGGAATTGAAGAGGTTGAACCTCAGTATTCCAATGTGGTTTCATTTCTGGAAATCTATATTAACTGAAAGTGAAAATTAAACCTCCTCTTTTCCCACTTCGACTCTGCTGTAGTGTCTGCATCTCTCTTGTGACAGTAGTGTGTCACTCCCTTAGGACTCTGGGTCACCCTCTGCATCCTGTGTAGTTCCTAGTTTAAAGCCCTTCTAATGAGGTCTGTCATCTTATTGGCAAAAATACTTTTACTCTGCTTAGGATGGGGCTTTCTATCTTTCAAGCAAGTGGTGCCCTGCAAAAAGGTTCCCATGGTTGTAGAATCCAGACCCCTATGGCCAACACTGGTTTTGCAGCTACTTATCAGCCTGTATGTCAGTGCTCTCCTTGCACCCTTTCCCATGACTGGCAGGCTTAAGGAGGACACAGCCTGGCCCCTCGTGCTTTTCATGTCTGCCCCTATGATGCAATGCCGGAGTCTTTTAGCTAGCCCAGCCACTATGGTGATCTGCCGAGAGTGGGACACGTCTCCTGAGCGGGCGACGAGAGACACGGCTTGGAGTCTCTGCTCTATGGCACCAAGGTCTTTAAATCGGTGCAGGTGAAGGACAAGGAGCAAGAAGGAAATGATAATGTTTGTAATCCAGAAGAGTTCACTCTTCTGAAGGGTCAGTGACAGAAAGACCCAGAATACAGTCTGCAGCAGCTTATAAACTGGGAAATCCAAGGGGCGGATATCAAATTCTAACCAATAGGGAGAGGATGTGGGAGGAGAACAAGGAGGAGGTTCATACTTCAGAAACCAATGGAAAGCAGTGGGAGGAGAACAGGTCATATGGGTCAATGGGGAGTCCTGTTTTAGGGGAATTCCAAGGAGGACTTTAGATAGGGGTTGGCCCAAGAGAAGGATTGACAAAGAACATTCAGGAAAAAGCTTTGGGTTAGGTGAAACTGACAGCTCAGGGGATAGAAACAACTTTCAGGACAAAACCATAAATTCAGGGAAACGGGGATACAGAATAGCTCATTAAAAATGGAGCTTAAACCACAATACCCCCAGAGCTCTGTAGTCTCTTTTGGTACTGTCCGGGTTTCCCCTGGCGGTGTCATTTGTGCCCACATTTTTTATGACATTGCCTCTGCTGTTTTTCCCTGTACTTACCTATTCCCAGAAATTTGGATGGATTTGCTTTTTTGCAGTCACTGAAATACAAGATAGAGTTACGGGAGTTCCTGGCATATGTTCTAGTCCTCAGTTTCTGTGTATAGTTAGCCATAGTTTTATTTGTGTATAAAGATTTTTGTCCCTCTTGTTACTCGTGTAGATAGTCAGCCTGTCCTGTTTTTCATTTTGTTTGTCTGTTTCCACAGTTCTAGCATATTTAAGGTTTCTCACTGTGTTTCTGTTGGAGGGATATAACCATGTATTGTGACATCAGATGTTGTCATTGGCTCCTTTTGAAACTAAATTAGATTGTCAAAAGCTGGGCTTGTGCAATATTGTGTCATTGGTGTATCTGCATGGGGTGGCATTCACTGTGTGCTGAAGCTGAAGATCACGTTTCAGTATCAGGAGCTATAAATCTAGAAATTGTTGTTTGTGAGCTAAGCCTTTATATTGATGTCTGTTGCCTATTCTATGAGCATTGTCATCACTTTGGAATGGCTGAGGGTCTATCTGGAAGGAGTTGTAAGAGGGTAAAAACCTGAGCTTATTGGCATAATTATTTCTTTTAAAGCCAAAATATGTGTGAAAACTTTATCTATTTGCAATATTTATTTCCTTAAGTTCAGCTTCCCTGAGGCATTTTCACTGTACATTAGTGTTGATGTAATAAAAGATGAAGGGAACATTATGAGCTGAAGGTTTTCTCTGTCTATTGTGCCATCCAGTATTTTTTTTTCCCCATTCTAGGTGATTATTAGGATACAAGAGTCTTAATAATTATGATTGCAAGAACTTTGGGTTAGCAAATCTGCCTTTTAATTAAACATAGAGTAAAACACTCTTTTCCTGGATTGCTGTGTTGTATGCAGTAGAATCTTAGATGAGTTTCTATTAGAAATTGAAATACTAGACTCTAAAATGATTGAAAAAGAGTGCCAGCCTTTTCTTTATAAATGTAAAAATTTCGTAATTGAATTTTGCAAGATTTACAGTACAGTTTATGGTGTGACATATTGTATATATAGTTTCTAGTAACATGAAACAGTTTCATCAACAGCTGATGGCACTAGAATTAAAGTGAGATCTATTTATGAAATTCATTATAGAGATAAAGAAAATTGGATGTTTTCCCTCTGTGCTAATGGACATGTAGAACAACTGTGTATGCTGCCTCACTGCATTTTGCTACTTTAAAAAACAAATTACGGTATGAAAATAATACTATAACTGTGTTCACTGATTTAATAGAGATCCAAGGCTCTGTTTTAAAGTCGAGTCAATATGATAATTTTATTTGTGTCACAATTAGTTGACACAAATTGTTGCTGAGAAATAATGTATAAAAAGGTATTTAATACTTAAAACAGATGGGAAAATCAGATAGTTTAGATGTTAATGAGGTTTCTGAAAGAGATATAGTATTATTAAATTGCTAATTATGTGAATTTGATAATTTTAGTGTAAATTTTCAGTTTAGTTTAACTGTTAAAGGTGGTTTGTTGCAGTTCACGTCACAAGCCCATACTGATGGTGCATAGTATGATTTCACATGTGCTGATATTTCATAAGCTGAAAACTGATAAGGAGTGTATTTTAAACACCTGCATAGGCAACTTGTAGCTCTTAAACTATGACGTATGGAGATAATTTTAGATTATTTGATCTAGAGCATGCTTGAGTAGGAATAGCCAAACACAGAATAACCTAAGAAATAATGCAGCTACCATGTTGCCTGACCCTGACTCTTCCGAGTTCCATGGACAGTGTGTCTCACAATGGACTGGCAAGAAAAACATTTCAGCCTTGACTTCCAACAGCTTTGTCCTCTCCTTTTTTGTTCAGTCTTTATCCTGTAACTGTACATGACCTGTATGTGACCTGTTCCCATCCCTTCCAAACTCTCTTCAGTCACCTTCCAATATTTCCCCATGTACAAGTCACCTTCCAGTATTTCCCCATGTACAACATGCCTTTCCTTCTCCAGAAAGACCTTATAGTGTTTATGTTTTACTCTGAAGATGAACAGGTTGCCTCTGTAGCCTACTGTATTTAGAAACAAGTCTGTATGATACTTCTGTATGATACTCTGAAATTAGGTGAGGTTTTCTGCTCAGGAATAATGTATATACAGGAGGAATTTAGTCCTCAAGGCAGATGCAAAAATGGGATTTTACACCATCCCATTATGTTGTGCTGGTGTCAGACATGCATGTTTGGGGGTAATTAACTTCTTGGATATTATTCTGATGTGTTGGGTTATTTTTCCCCTTACAAATGGTCTACATTTCACTTAGAAATACTTTAGAAATACTTAAGTTTTTTTTAGTGGGAGAGAAAATACTGGTCTCATGAAACATGAGTTTAGATGGTTTTCCAAAGACAAAACCTGCTATGTCTGGCTAAAGTTTTAAGATAGACTTGTGAATGTTATCTCTCCAGAACAGTTCTACAGAATTTTTTAAAGTGGATTGTTTCATTCATACTTACACAAAAAAATTCTTCTCTGGTGACAGCTCTGGAGATGTGTTTTGTCTTTGTTGTACAGAGTAACTCAGATAAATTGTAGTGTAAGAAATTTGTACCTTCCTTTTGTATCATGTACAAAATTGGATCAGCAATCAGATTGTTTTCAATTAAGTGAAAGACATAATATCCTTTTAAAGTGATTTTTATTAATCTGTGTTTGAAATGTAGCTGACAGTGGTGTGAGGTGGCAAGTGTCTAGAGAGCCATATGAGAGCATAAACTGATAGAAATATGCTTCAGCTGTAGTAGTTTGTTACCTAGGGAGTTCCTTAATCAGATGTGCTGTCCTAGTTCTTAGTATCTCTTCCGGATTTTTCTGGGTTTGTTTTTTTTTTTTTTGCGTACGCTTGTCCATTCACTTTTGAAACACATAAGGGTTTTTTTTTTTTTGCTTCTAACTTTACCAAAAAAATACATAGGTTGTACATAGGTAATACTGCATGCTCACTGAAGAAACTCTTTGTTTTTACTCTTTCCATATAATGCTGTATGGTTTTTAGGTTGAAAGAAATTATGCAGGCCTATTAACTGTGTCTCTTCTTACATGTTCCTTCTTCCTCAGACTCCTAGTGCTTCAGGACCCCTCACTGTAGTCATTCCTTCTGTATTTGTCTTGTTTCCTACCTTTTTGGTGGTTAATACCCTTCTTTAAACCTTTTGCATGTCAAATATATCCCCCTTGACATCAATAAATTGCATGCTGTAAAGTGGATTTAATCAGTAGCATACCAACCCAGTCTACTCCTTTGCTAATTAACACTGTGTTCAGCAGCTGCTGAGCACTGAATTTACGTTTCTGTCAGTCTTGCTGTGCTGACCCAAACATCTCATTTCTGTGTGCATTTATATTACTAAACCCAAATAGCTTTTTACCCATGTGGATCTCTCTAAATATACCCTCTGTAATTTACCATTTACTGTTAAAATCAGTACCTCTCAAGGTTTCTGTGTTGGTTTTGCACGGCCTGATTTTTGGTAGTAAGAGGCCACAGAGATGTCTCCTGTGAGAAGCAGCTGGAAGCTTCCACCATGTCTGGCAGAGCCATCCCTCATGGCTCTGAAGTTGGACATGTTTCTGGCCAAAGCTGGGCCAATGAGAGAGGTTGGTAACATCTCTGGGATAACATATTTAAGAAGAAAATCAAAACAAAACAAATCAAACCCCATTTTTTCCTAGCTAGCGAAGAGGAGGAGGTGAGAACATGTGAGGGAAACAACACGATGGAGACACCAAGGTCAGAGGAGAAGGAGGGGCAGGAGGTGCTCCAGGCTCCAGAGCCGAGGTTCCTCTGCAGGCCATGGTGCGACCATGGTGAAGCCGCTGTGCCCCTGCAGCCCACGGGGATCCACCGAGAATGCAGAGATCCACCCACAGCCCGTGGGAGGTGCCCACGCTGGAGCTGTGGGATCCCGTGGGAGAGCCGGACGAGAGAGGGGGCCGTTGCTTCCAGGCTGGAGCAGCCTGTCCTTGGAGCACTGCGGCCCGTGGGCAGAGAGAGCCAGGGGCTGCAGTGCCGGGAGTGCTGTCTGCCCGTGGGGGCAGCTCAGGCTGCAGCATTTTTGGCAGAACTGTTTTTAAAAACGATTTTTAAAATTGTTTTTAATAAAAAGGTGTTTTTAAAGACTTATTTTACCTCTCATTACCCTCCCCTGATTTTGTTAGTAATAAATTCACTTTGTACCTTTAGGCTGAGCCTGTTTTTCCCCTTGAGTGTTTTCTCCCTGTCCTTATCTCAGCTTATGAATCTTTCATTAAATTTTCCTCTCTGCACAGCTGTGGCAGGGGAGGGTGAGCAAGCAGCTTTCCTGGGTGCCTGGCATTTGACCAGTGTCAAACCAGGACAGTTTATTTATTTTCCAGTTCTTCACATTTGGTTTCTCTACTTGCTACTTTCAGACAGCATCTTCCTTATCATTGGCTTCATCACCTCATCTATCAGAGTCCAGCTGATATTTCTGGGACTCTCCATTGAGCGCCTACTTCCTCCTGTGTAAACTAATCATAATATTTCTGCTAAAAATTTCTCAAGAACCTTTGAAGTTTCAAAGCTAAGCACCATCCAGTCCTCATCATTTGTTCTCATTTCATTTGTTCTCACCAACCTCTTCTTCTGACACATCAGAAAAAAGAGATTCATCGACTCTTTCACAAAGTAATACTTCATCCTGGAAATCTGTTAAGGTCTGAGGTAGTGATCACAGAAGGGAAAAAAGAATTTTTTTCTTGTACTAGCTCCTTTTATATGGTGACTGTTGTTTACTTTTTCTGACAAGCTTGCTGACTCCAATGTATATGAAAGAGGATTTGTTACTGGTTTTCCTCAACTTTTTTTTTTAGTGTGCCTTTAATATGGCTCTGCTTTCATTTATTTGAGTTCACAGTGCCTTGTGTGTTCCTTATATGACACAGCTCTTCAAGGTCTGCTTTCAAGCAGCTGTTTTGCCACTTAGGTATGAATGCTTACATTTTCTTTTTTCCTAACTGCTTTGTGATGAGTAGTAGACATGTTTTTTCTGACACAAATTATTTTAAGTTTATAAGAAATACAGTGGTCTGAATGAGATATCTTTAGGTAGTATATGTGCAGGTAGTTGTGACTCTGCGCTTGATATTTGCAGATATGAAAATAATTTAAAGTCATCTTAGTTCCTGAAAAAGTAATGAGATACTTGATAAATATCAAGAAGGCATCAAAGATGTCATTAAAAGCTTATGTGTCTGTTCTGGTTATGGCTGAAATAGATTTTTCTTCACAGTAGCTATTACAGGGCTGCATTTTGGATTTGTGGTGGAAACAGTATTGGTAACATACCCCACACAGCTGTGCAGTTACTGTGGCAAGGAATGGAATAGGTGACCTCTTGAAGTAACTTGTAGCTCTGCAACTCATCTCTCAGCTGGTCTTGTCAGCTTTAACTTGAGGACTTTCAGTCTCAGTGGTACAAAGCTGAGGCTGTAGAGCCAAACCTTCTGATCAGGATATCTGTGTAATAGGGAAATATTAAGGTGTAGGAGAGAAGCTGCCCATACTGAACAGCAGTAACAGTGTGAGGGTTCAGGTGCTCATATGCAGACTGACTGCATTAATTGCTTTATTAGGATTATATGTAGTAATGGGAATGCTTGAATACAATATATATATATATATATATATTTAGTGAATCTAGTGTAGTAGGGCATCTGTTTCTCTTTTAAAAATATTATTTTGCAAATAAAAGCAAAGCTTTGAGATGGTAATGTGTCTTAGATTTCTTTCTTGTTGATAGTTGTATTATTTTTATACTTCTGGTTTCATGTACTTTTAGGTAAGGAATTCTCATGTCTCTGCTCAAAGAAAATAACCTTTTTCTTTCATGATTTATTAATTAAAAATCTAGACATTTGATCATACTAATTATCTGAAAGTGGTTGGATTTTATCTTGCTCAGAGAAGAACCTTAAAAATTACTGTAGAAAAAGGGACAAACTTGTCATAAATCTACCATCTATAGGCCTGTATACTTGTAAATCACCATGTGCATTTTTGTTTCATTTTCTTTCAGGAAAGGAGACAGAGAAAGCCAAAGATCGGTGTGAAAAAGCCACTATGAAGCTTCATATGTTGCATAACCAGTATGTGTTGGCACTGAAAGGAGCACAATTGCATCAGCACCAATATTATGATACTACACTTCCTCTGTTACTTGATTCACTACAGAAGATGCAAGAAGAAATGATTAAAGCCCTGTAAGATTCATTCTTATATATTTCTAATTTGTACAATTTTCTATGTGTAGTATTCTAATTAATTTATACGAATAGTTGGAAATAAGGAACTGTGATTAATTGCTTATATATCAGGGGATAACAGCTGAACAAAGTCTATCCAAATGATGCAGATGGTAGCCCTGAGTGCACCTACAAGACACCCTCTTCTTATAAATTCTTACAGACTGACTGCAGTGTTTATATTTGAGCTCATGATTTTTCCTTCAGCTTATAGACTATAGCAAGTTTGTTGCGTCTGTGGTAATTGTTATTATGAAATTCCACCAGCAACAAATTTGCTTTTAACTGCCCAACTGTCTTGAAAGTGATTGTGGAGAAGTACAGAGTATGTGCAAAGTGATGATATCTGAGAGCAGATATTGAGGACTTTCAGCTTTCTTTTCTGGTTTGTAACCACCATTCCTGTCTCTTTATCTTAGCTTAAAAAAAAGGATGGTTACCTTTTTTTGTGAGTGTTCTTCATTTAGATGTGAAAACTCTTCTTTAATTAATTTTCTCGCCTATTCTGAAGTCTGTGTTCATCTTGATTTCAGTGAGGGAGAGTTGGGGATTCCACACTTTACATGGTGCAGGCATCATTAGCTTTCCTATGCAGTATCATTTTAGGTTTTTTGGTACAGGTGCTGGTATTGAAATAAACCTTTGTAGTACTCCCTGTACAGTCCTTTTAATTTTGTATGTAAGATTACAGCAAAAGACTACAGTGAAATGTGTGTGTCCCTATAGGACATGGAATGAACACACACACAGAGTCAGGTCAGGAAAGGAAGAAAAAGGGAAGTTTATTTTGTTACTTCAGTTTATATAGATTTTGGACAATGACTGTGGATTGGAGGATGAGGTTGCCACCTCTCCAACCACACTGGTCAAACCAGAAGTCCATCAAGTTTCTCCTCCCGAAGAGAGGAATGTAAACAATAGGAAAGCATTACATCAACATTCTTTTTGTTTACATGAAAGTGCATGAGAAACTTTGGGAATCTGATTCCAAATATGTAAACATTTCAGAAAGCTGAAAAGAATTGCACAAGAACAGGGAGACGTGTGTGCATTAATGAAGGGGATTTTTTTAGAATCACGAGGTATAATAATTAACTGAAGAAATTTATGGTGGAGCAAGAACTTACTGAAACCACTCATCTTAGCTCTGTTTGGAGTAAAAACTTGTAAAAAATACTTTTGTCACTACATAGACATTTTTGTGAGTGCTGAATATATTGGAAAATTACTCTGCTATAATAATTTTGGTGCACATACAGAGATACTGATTTCAGGTGTAGAGCTTATTGTGACAACCTCTGTGAAACAAAACTTCCTCAATAATCCTTATTTTGCAGGTGAATTAGTTTTTTAAACTTAAAAAATTATAGATTAATATTGCTAATGATTATTTCCTTCTTTTTGTCATTGTAATTGATATAGATTCTCTTAGATTTAGCATTGCTGTAATTGACGTTTAGCTATCTTTTCATCACACTTCATGAAGTACTTTCAGGAACCTTTTTACACATGACATTATCAGAAAAGACAAGATTTAATGCCTTCCCTTGTTTGTTTTTTGCCCAGAACAAATGCAGTGAAAAAAATCCTATTACACCATTCTTTTTTACAGAGCAAACATAACTTGAGATCTTATCCAGGAAAAATGTATTTATACATTTTTCTCTGCATATTTGGCTAGCCAAAATTCATCAGTGATTTTTGAGCAGCCACCATGCTTCAGATCCTGGCAAGCTTGCAAATTTATCAGAGATAAAAAGGAAATAGGAAATCATTAGGAAGATACCTTATGAAGGAAAACTAAAAATTAAAGGAGAATAGAAGGGTGTTCCAAGTATGAGTCGCTGGGTGCTATTAAGAGTAGTGTCACAAGACCACCTGTTCCTCTGCCATTCACTTTTCATTTGGTTTTTCCTACTCTTGGAAGCAGGTAAAGACCAGGTTGGGTGGCTTGTACTTTTTCACAGCAACTTCTTGGTTAATTTTCTCTCCTCTTGTAAGTATATGCATACTTGTGTTTTATGCCTATTTTTGTCTGAATGACAAGTAATATATATAGAAAAAAGTTAAAACAGTATGGAAAACCAGTGTTGAAAGGATATGTACACATTTCTGTAAATCGTTTTGTCTTAGGCCAGAATATATTTTGTCATGAAATGTAAAATCTTCAGTGTAGGTCGTAACAAGCATGGGGAAGTCCTGTGTGAAGAAGAGCATCATCACTGAAGTCTATACTACCCATTTCCTTGTGATCTCTCCAGTTTTTAGTTTAGCTATGCTATGTGTTGGAGCACTGAAATCAACAGAAAGAGTGTGGTCTTAGGAGACTCTAGCTGGACTAAGCCTGTAGAGGAAAGACTTCAGGTGATGCATTGCTTCTTTAAATAAGACAATATATATTGTCTTATTTTTCCCCTTTTTAGCCAGTTGCAACAGTAGTTTGTAGAAACAGCAAATTGAAAATTTGAAGCATCTTCAATGCCATCTATGGCTTCAGTGCCATGTTATACACTAGAATTTTTTTTCCTCTCTAGGAAAGGCATCTTGGATGAGTACAGCGAGATCACCAGTCTTGTAACTGAAGAGATTGTGAATGTCCATAAAGACATCCAGACCTCGGTGGAACAGATAGACCCTAACTCTGAGTATAACGACTTCATAGATACTCACAGGTAAGCATTTTTGGGAAAACCCTGCATTAAACTGCAACTGCTTAAGTGTTCAGAGGAATTTTCTTCTGTTTGATTCCTTTTACGTTGTTACTTGTAAAACTTCATCCTAATTTGAAAATTGTTCTAGTTTACGCATCCAGAAAGCTGGCTGAACAGTCTGGTTGGCTGTAGAAAAATAAATTTCCAGGTACATGAGAAGAGCCATAACTTTGTACTGACAGCAGACTACACATTGCAGTCTGGACTCAATGTGAGGCAATTTACTGTTTATTTGGATGCAATTTGGATTCTGGGCGAAACTTGTTCTAGTTTGAAGTCAACTCTAGGTACCATTGGACTCTGAGTTAGTACAGGTTGAGACTTCAGAGCATCCAGATAATGCAAGAAAGTTCTTACTTAAAAAGTAAGAAATGTATTTCCTATTTTTGGGAATATAAATACAAAAATGTATTTCCCATTTTTGGGAATATAAATACAAAAATGTAATTCTCATTTTTTGAACTATTGCTCTGTTTTAATGTATGAAGAAATAGCTCTAAGCCTTCTTACATTATCTTTTTGTTGTTCTTGTGTGTGAATTGATGGTAATCATGTGCAGATTTATGATGGAAGCAGGTGGGAGTCACCCATTCACGCTGGTAGTCTTTGAGAACCTTTATTTGCCTGTGAACTTGATTCAAAGAATTGTAGTGTGTTTTATTATCTCATGAAATTTTAGAATTATGTTTATTCACAGGGAAAAGAATAAGTATCCAATTGCTATCCTTTTATTTCATATATAATTTTAACTATAGTTAATAAAATACTTCAAAACCTAATGGTGTGCTCTATGATCTACTCAAAGGTACATGTTGATTTTGAAATTATAAGAATTATTTATTAAATCAGGTCATCAGAAGTTGTTGAACAAGAAATAGAATTTGATACGTCTTTACTAGAAGAAAATGAAAATCTTCAAGCTAATGAGATCATGTGGAATAATTTAACAGCAGAAAGTTTGCAAGTCATGTAAGTCTCTTTACAAATCTTTCATTCTTTGGAAATGCTATTCTATGTTATATCTATGTTCACTCAGATTCTGCATGGCTGTCTCCATTTTTAAGGTCCAGTTTCTAAGTGTAGTGTTTTCAGGCTACAGACTCTTTCCCATGCTGGTTCTACTGTTCGTTGCACAAAATCCTTCTCCTTAGTCTCCTCAAAAGCTTGCCATTATTTTTAATGTATGTTATTGTTCAGGCAGTTAATGAAATCTGCCATGAATCCTCCTTGGGAACGTGCTGGTTAATTTTTCCAAAACTGTTTCCACATTGACTGTCCTAGGCAAAACAGCAAAATATTTTGATGAAACCACTGGGTAGAGTTACGTGATCAGTGGTTTAAATCACCATGTAGAAAATTTTCATTAATAAAGTCCTCTTGCTTTTTAAGTGTTTGCTTTTGTTTTCTAAAGGAGATTGTTTTTCATTAGTGTAACATTTAGAATACTCTGTTGTATAGCATTTCACAGAGCTTTTAGCTATTCAGGGTGATGAACTACCTCTCTGTGTTTTGTTAATATATTGCCTGTTAAATATTTTCATTACTTTTATCAAGTTCATCTTTAATCTTTTGTTATGGGAAAGAAATTGACTGCTGAGATTATTCTGTTTGTGTATCATCGGCTTCAGCTTTAGACGTAAAATGGTCCTGCATGGTCACTTGTGAGATTGCAACTGTTAATCATGCATTAAAAATGGGAAACTCAGAATTTCATGGGTTGATGATGTTTTTGCTGTGTCCACTGTAATTTAGTTCATATTTGACTCATTTGAAGTATTTCCCCCTTAGAAAGTATAACTGTTGGAAATAAGTAATCAATATATTGTGGGAACTATTACATTTGGTTGGGTTTTTTTTTTTTTTTGTTTTAGTTTCATTTGTTTAATCAAACTATGATCCTTGTTTCTTGTAGGTTTTTCTGAAAATCAAAATCAGAATGAAGTATTTCAAATATAAACACATTGCAGTGTCTTCTGCAGGTTACTTTACAGAAAATCTGGATTTTTAACAGCCTTTTTAAGGCTGTTAATCATAATCTTTTTTTTTCTGCATAATTTTATTACTTTTTGTGAATCTATTCCATTCATAAGTATTGAAATTTTTTTTTAATATGAAGTATCTACCGCCTTAGTCATGAGGCAGCTTACCTTATGAAAGGATCTCGTGATAATTATGCCCCCTCACTCCCTTTTCAATAGACTATTAAAATTTTTGAAAGATTCTACTTCTATAGCTTAAAAAGAAAAATTCTTATTTGGCTTGCCTTTTGTATCCAACTGTTTAGAAATGAGACAGCAGCATATCTAAATAAAAGATATTGAATGTTGCTTTTCTAATAAACATTTTTGATTAAATATATAATTGTGTTATAAATTTATGTCTATATATTTACCTACATACATACATTTTCAGTACAATTTTCATTGTGTTCTGTTGCAAATCTTACATTCATCCACTTGAAATGGTTTTGCAAATTTGAGTGAGAAATTTTATGGTGTGGCATTATTTCTGGAACATGAATAAGGTTACTCTCTTAAGTGTTGCTGTCTTTAAGGTGTTCGCTTTCTGGTATAGATTTAGGATTCTGAGAAAAACAGTTAAGCCATATTAAGTCAGATCAGAGAGACACTCAACTTTCTTCATTCCTGTATTAGACAGCAGAGAAAAGTCTTGAGAACAAAACCAGGATGATCATATAATGCTATTTCCTCAGCCTCCCATAATTTTCACCTCTGAAATATTTTGAGGTACCTGTCTTCAATGGCCATGAAGATAGTTTATAATATCTTGGAAGTACTTTTCTTCCATGATCTTTTTCAGTCAGGTTCCGTGTGTAAAAGTATATGTTGTCCATAGAATTTTTGTTCAAGGAATTCCAGAAATTAACTTCCTATTTTGTGAACCTGCTGCTATATATTTTTATTTTATGGCTCTTAAGCTTTTGTTTTGGAAGAGAAGAGGAACAATCTATTTCTTTCTGCCTGTGATAATTGTAAATTTCTGTTCAACTTCTGCTCTTTGATCTCTTTATCAGAGTGATCGTTTAGCTTAAGTGTGTCCTTTCACAAAGCTTTATCCTTTATCCATCTGGTTGTCTCTATTTTAATATTTTCAAGGTTGCTATATGGGTTTTGAGATGAATGACTAGAATTTCATGGGTAATCCAGATACACAGTTCAGATGGAGGCCTTCCAAGGTTTCCTGTGTTCATACTCTGCTTTGGTTTTAACGAATCCTAGAGAAGCAGTCATTTTGATTTTCTGACCCCAGCATCTCATCAAGCCAGTGTTTTCAGGGAATCATCTACTGTATCTCCAAGATTTAATTTCTGAGTGGTAATGGCCATTTTAGAATCATGCTCCATTCTCCACTTAAATAAAGCTTTGGATTATTTTCCCCACTGTATAAATAAAACTTTGAATTATTTTTTCCCCACTATATATTTGCCTATTTTCATATGTATTGAAATGACAGCCCAGGTATAGAGTGCTAAGGTCCATAATAATCCATTTTTATTCTTCATGTTCAGAGCCTTCCTCCTACCTCACATAACATTATATGATCAGCATTCTTTGTCATTTTTCAAACTGTCCTTTTATTTGGATTATTATGAGCATATTAGGCAGTGCAGATTATTTATGAAGCTACACTGTCCCCTGGGACAAGAAGAACTGTTTACTATTATCCTGTTTGTCCTTTTGCTTTTTAATGCAGGTGAGAACGCTTCATTTTTCTTTACAGTTCTCAGTAACTGTCTGTACTCACAGGTCTTGTTAACTGTGTTTTAGATACATTGTTACAGTCTTGCCTTAAAGCCACTGCTGCAAAAAAAAGCCCCCAGGTATTTCTGTCAACCGTGTATGACTAGAAATTTGCAAGTAGGTGAAGTGTACTGCATCATTTATCCTTAGTGGATGACTTTTTAAAAGTCAGTGTTGGACATGATGAAACAACCAAAATTTGACCTTTGATCTTCAGGGTTAAAATCATGGCATTAGAGCTTTAAAATGCTACATTATGTTACTGCAGAGGGAGAACTACCTTCAGTATCTACCAAATAAAGTAAGTGCACATGGTGGATTTATTTCTCAAACATTTAAAACATTCTAAGGCATATATTGATTCATAATCAATAGTATTTGGTTGAATCAGCTGTTTTATTGAGCATGCAATGGAAAAGTGACAGCTTTGCATATATAACTGTTTACTAGTTTTAACAATGTATATTTTAAGAGAGCATGATGAGAAAACTGATTTTTACATTTTGAGATAAACTTACATTTATGAGTAAAATTTTGACAAAGGGAGATAGTTAAAAGTCAGTGTTGACTAGCCAACCTTTCTAAGGAATGAGTAATAGTGTCTTCTGATAAATATTCATGAATATTTATCAGAAGTCAATGAATAATACTGAGAAATTCTGAAAAGAGTAGCAGAATAAAAATCTATGCTTTGAAGAGACATGCATTAAAAGCTGAGAGGAGGCAACCAGAATAAGCTAAAGGTAGATCAATGAGCATAGTAATATGCAATTCTTCTGAAATACAAGTTCTCTAAGAGCAAGCATTTATTTTAATTGATAGTTGCAGCTGAACTAAATTTTAATTGATAGTTGCAGCTTATAACTAAAGAAATATGAAAGAAAGCTTTCTAGGTAGGGGTGTTGTGTGATTTTTAAAGTGTTACAGTGATTAACTGTTAAGTCATTTTTAAACTCATTTATAAACTGGTTGTATCCAGAAGGCAAATATGACACCACAAGAAAATTCCTTTAGCGAACTACAGTTAAGATGATACAAGATGCAGAGTTGTCAACTGTAGCCAGTTTGAATGAAAGTTATTTTTTAAACAAAGAATAGATGTTGAGTACAAGGAGGCAAGTGATTTTGGTGTACATGGTAGCTTTTTTTTTTTTTCTTTAAGATAATTAAAAATGTCCTGAAGTATCTCAGAAGTTTCAGGAAGAAATACATCAACTTAATGTTTTAATCTGATGCTTCAATATAAATATAAAATATAAAATCTAATATGTTTGAAGTGATGAAATAATGAAGATGTATCTGCATGTATATACTCATTTCTTCTAGTGAAGAAGTCTTATCAATTTGGTTTTAATTTCATGACTATTGATGCTTGATCATTAGATAAAACATCTTCTTCCTGTAAATCAGTTGTTAAGCAAATACAATGTTGATTAAAATTTTGTTTAGAAAGCTGATCAAAAAGCAGTTAAAATTTTAAAATTACTTTCTTTAACAAGGTATTAAAATAAAAAAGTTACTTGGTAGTAAGTTGGAGACGCAAAATAAGACAGAGAAGTTCAGCATAGAGATTTTGACAGCCTAAAACCAATAAAAATGTATATAAAAAGTGGAGCTGGGAGCATGTTGCTTTGAGGGGAATGTTTTAAGTATTTATCTTATCTCAAAATAAACACCTGTAGAAGGTTTGTCTTTTGGGAAATAAATTTTGATCATTCACTCTATGGCTTTTTAAAGTAATTTTAATCTCCTAGAATGAAATGCAGAACTGAGTACAGATAATATATAGTCAACGTTGTATAAAATATATTGGGAGGAGAGGACTGATTCAGTGTTTAGAATCAAATAATTCATTTTGTTATATAGGGGCATGTGGAATGTGCCTCCTAGATAATTAGAGGGTTGCATATGCCGCTCCCTGGCCTGGAATGGTTTTGGGCCATAGATTTGTGCAATGGTCATTATTACATATATTTTGCTTGTGTGTCCACTCTTTACTTTAGTAATTCTATTGAAATTGGACTTGAAAATACAAGATAAATAAAGATAGTTAAAAATGTGTAGATAAATGACAAAAAGGAAACAAAATATACATGCGTATTTATTTTTAAGAGGTTGTTCTGACTTAACAATTTCTTGACTGATATGCATTTTAGATGTTGTCATTATGTAAGACATCTATATGCATTTTTCACAATGCAAACGTTGTTGTACATTCATTTTTTTTTAATTGGAATATTTACCAGGATAATTATGAAATGTCAGTAATGTTTTTAAAGTGTAATAGCCCTTCTCTGTTGGTATTGAGTGGTTTTGTACAGTTTATCATTACTTTGAATTAACCATTACCAGAGATTGTAACCTAAAAAGGATAATTTTGAAGAAAGATACAATTGCTATTTCAACAGAAAGTGTTTGTTTGTACTTTTGCTATTTCTAGAAGTAACTACAACCCAGCTACTGGTTCTGATTTGACACATATTTTATGAATTAGAGGGCTTTTTTTCTTTCTTAAAGCATCTCATAAATTAACAATATATTAGGAAGGCATTTGTGGATCACATATTCTGGAAAAATTATTTTCTTGGTAGGAGAACCTGCAGGCAGGAGATCATTCTGTAACCCTGTATGGTTACATACAGAGGCTCATATAGAATCTCTAATAATGCAGAGTAACAATGTAAAGGTCTAGCCACACACACACAAAAACACCCTATCATCAGGCACTGAGTAACAAAATCTAAAAAATAATGCTCTTGCATCTTCAGGAAAAAGGTTAGAGTATTCCGAGATATATACAGTTTGTGCATTCACAGCTTGAGTTTCTGAAATTCTTTTTACAGGTTAAAAACAGTAATAGAGGAACTGATGCAGACGCAGCAAACCCTTTTGAGCAAAGAGAAACTTGTTTTGGAACTAGAGAAAAAAATAGAAGAGTCATCTAAGACATGTGAAAAGAAATCTGAGTAAGTTGAACTTATTTCAAAATACAGTAATTTGAGGGGGGAAAATGTCTATAATGCAATTTCTAAAGCTTAAATAAGAAATAGCCTTCACTAATCATCTTCTGCTTTTATGTTTAGCAATTAATGTGAGAAACAATGATAAGTTAGTTTCTCATCTCTAAAATAACCCTTGCCCACTGCAGACCCCAATTTACTGATGATTTGAGCAGCTCCGTAAATTTAATATAATTGTAGTTTGGCATGGCTCAAGAGCTGGATCTTCCATTAATTCAATTCAACTTGATCAAAGATGAGTGAGTTCAGTTGTCTGTCTGACAGAATTCCTTATATTGGTGTCTGTGAAAGGCTTTCAGAGTCATGTGCAAAACTTTTTTCTATGCAGTAATATGTTTGCAACTTGTCAGGTTAAGTTCAGCTTCTTGGCATTTCCTTTAGAAAGGTGTTAATGTAAAAAATGTAAATCTCATACCCTGCAGTACTGCGTAGTAAATTCAGGGATTAGTGAGTGTTTTAGTGCACCATCAATAAAATATTATTGTAAGAATCATTCTTGGGCAACATCTTTAGTTTTTTCTTCTACATTTGGTTAGAAAAAACATTCACATACTCTTCTAAACTGATGTCAATACAACAGATAAAGAAACTTTTTGTGTGTAGTGGTATTTTTCTGATTCTTGTTGCAATCAATCTTAATCTTACTAATTTGGTCATAAATATTCATTTACAATACTGGTAGTGAGTTGGAATGCAAGTCCTTTAAGTAATCCTTCATTCACTGAAGAAGTTTTGATGCTCTTTGCTGACAGAACCTTGTCACATGGAACATTTTATAATATTTAGTTCACATCCAAAACTTTATTTATGTATCTGATATTAGTGTTTTGATTAGATATTTTGTGTCCTTTCTTTGGTAAAGTTCACATGCACTCACAGTGTGTTTTCCAATTTGGTTCTTAACCTGTCTTCTTTTCTGTATGCTACTTAAAGGATAAACTGTATTTGAACTAGTTGAGTTTGATTGGGTGTTACTTGGTTTTTTCCCCCTCAGTATTGTTTTGTTACCAGTTATCACGCCCTGAAAATAGTTTAGGCCATGGCTGTATTTCTTACTGTGTGAAGGCTTCTCTGACTGATCCTTTAGCAGGTGTTTGTGGTGTTGAGGAGATGATTTTAGTTCAAATTGCACCAGACCTGTTTGTCTTATTAAAGGAGACAGGGAATCTGGCTTAGATACCTAGTTGTACAGTAAAGGCTTCCCTGAAATCATCTTAGTTCTGATTTCTCATTGATCACACCTACCTCCAACAAACTCCCTTTTCACCTTCTAGCTGCAGTGCAGAGGGACCAGGATGTTTCAGCGTGTAGTTACTGTCCCCAGAATATCTGGGACAGTATCCAACTGTTGCATTGGGTTTAATTATGATTGCATAAGGTCATACAGTATGGCAATGTCTTGGTACTTTTATCCTGGCACTAATATCCCTTTCCATCTTCAAATGGTGATATTACCTTCAACACAGAAAATGTTTTAATGTATTTTATTTATATATCTATGTGTCAAGCATACCATCTGTCCTTCGAACATGATAGCATATTAAATATTGGGTTTTGATTTAATTCACCAGTTTCTCATATGTTGCCCTGATCTGCAGGGATCCTTCATACAAGACCTCACTGTGAAGTTGCTAGTAGCTATTACTAGCGACAACAACTTCAAAGTTTGCACTCATGCAAGCCACAGGCAAATAATTTTATAGATTCTAATCCCTCATGCATGACTGGAGTGGCAAGCACTGAAAGCTGGATTTGGGGAAGCAAATCAGATTGTAATCCATTTTCCCACAATTCGGAAAGGGGATAGCTTGTGAGTGAGTTTTCACTAGCAGAATATGTCTTATTATTGCTGTGTCCAGATCGGTTGAAGTCATTGTGTGTTTGGGGATGCCACTCCAGCCAGTGTGTATTCACCAAAGCCTTGCTGATGGTTGAAGCCTGTTATTTGCACATGGTGATGTCCTTTTTCTCTCATAAACAAGCCCAGATGAAAACATGTCATCTTCAGGATTCAGCTTTATTGTTCATTTGCTTCTCTAATGCTTTTAAGTATGTGCAAGCTCATGCTAAATCTCAGTTTCAGATTTGAAAATCATGTCTGCTACCTCACACTTACCCTTTTGAATGAACAATTATTTTGCTGATGGTGTGGAGTTTTGCTCATTAGTGACTTGATATAATGCTTACCTATACGGATATGATTTGTATCTTTTCCTGCCAAAGAGAATTTTATGGCAGGTAGTTCCCCTGTTATTTTGAAACCCATTTGAATACTCATTTGGCTGAGCATCAGTTTCTGAAGGATCAATCCCTGTATGAACAACTTTTGCCTTTCTTTTTTCCATCAAGGACAGGGCTTGCAGGAGGGCTTGTCTTCAAGAGATTAGCTTGAAGATACAGAGCATCACAATACTGTGATTTTTCTTCATATTGTCCTCATTCTTCATAGTTCTGGTCCATTTACCTTCTTCATCTGTTCTTGTAGACTGTGAGAACTCTGCATCTCCTGTAGTCACTGGGCCCTGGTTGAGTGCATTTGAGGGTGTCTGTAATATACTGTGGGTGATTCTGTCTCTTAGGCAGCTTCTTTCAGTCTTTGGTTTTGGCAGTTCTTTGAGATAATAGAGTCATCTGGGTATCTGCAAATGCTTTAAGTGTTTGTCCTTCAATGTAATTTTATCATGACTGTCTTGAATGTTTACAAGTATGAGTGGTATTCAGAGAGGAACTATAAAAATAAGCAGAAGATGAAAAGTTGCTTTTAGCTCCTCATAAAGAAAAATTTATTTAGCTTCATAAGACAATTATAACACAGTCCAAAAATACTTGTGGTGCAGAGGAAAAAGAGATATCTCTTACGTGATGCCACATGAATTTATACTGGATGTGAGGTGAGTTTAATATTGCAAATTATTACTGCAACAACTATACTGATTGGAGTGTATTTCTCATTGCTTGAAATCATTATCTAAAATTTACTTACACTCTAAGGAAGGGGGAACCTGAGTGTTTATAAATTCAGTTAAAAGTGGATGAAAAGAGGAGTTTCACTTTATTAAACATGACTTTTGTGATAAAGAAAAGAGAATGAGTGTTTGCTTGAATTATCTTGTTGCTTTGAAAATTTTTCTGAATTGCTTCACCTTTGAATAAATGATTGTGCTGAGAAATTGTCATGCTTTTTTCCCCCCAGCTTTTATGAAGCAAATAAAGTAGGTTGAATCCTGTATATTTTTAAATTCTTTGCAGTATTGTACTCTTGCTGAGCCAAAAGCAAGCGCTTGAAGAACTTAAGCAAACAGTCCAGCAATTAAGATGCTCTGAGGCAAAATTTGCAGCCCAAAAAGAACTACTGGAACAAAAGGTTCAAGAGAATGATGGGAAAGAGCCACCACCTGTAGTGAATTATGAAGAAGATGCCAGATCAGTGACTTCTATGGTAAGTTTTACATCTGTTTTACTGAATTTGAGCAGCCCTGCCATTGTACTTCAGACCCAGGATCAGAGTATTAAGATACACACTAAGGTGATTTAAAGTGAGTGGGTGTCACTTTGGATTTTTGGAGACTTGTTTGAACAAGAAGTTCAGTTGAATGATATTATTTTTTTTAAGAGGCAGAACTCAGTAACTCATAACAATCTCTGTCTGGAGACTTGGATTAGTCTTCTCTACACTTGATGCTTAGATATTCATGACACTGTTTTATAAGGAAAAGTCTTAACCCTTACACAGATTTAGTAAGTGTGACAGAGTAGCTATTGGTAATTTTCTTGGCTGTGTTGAAGAAATAAATTTACAATTGTAGACAGAGAATTAACAGCAAAAGCTCTTGAAATTGCTGCATGTGTTATGTAATTGAAAAATTAATTTTATGTACTGTTATTACTCTCTTATTAAACAGAAATGGCCATTAGTTTACTTTAACTTATTTTTAAATGTTTACATGCTCTTAATAAATAAAAGGAATTTTTTTATCTGATGAGACCTCTTGGAGTTTAAATAAATACCTCACTTTGCTAAAATTGTGTGTGACTTCGTTTCCTCAGTTGTATGTGGCTATGTGCAGAGTTTGTAGGCCACATAAAAAAGCAAACAAACAGTACCTGCTTACTAAAGGGATAAACAATAGTGATTGCCTTTGTTGATTAGTTTTGACATGTAGGAGATACTTGTGACTTTTTTTCTTTGAGGTTTAGCCTGACATTCCTTTTGGCCCATGGGGCAATAGCTCTGTGAAATGATAATTAAATGGTTGTTTCTGAGAGGAAAGCTTTTTCTTCCTCTGTCTATTTGTGGTACTGTTTGATTCCCATTCTAGAATTACACTTGCTTGTCAGCATTCTCTTTCTTCCACTGCTGTTTAATATTTACAAGGCACGATGAGGTGGTTGTCATTTATACTGGTACAAAATATTGTTTAACAAAGCTTGTATTCTTGTTGTGACCTAGAAGGAGTTTACAAAGTAAAAAAAAGATGAAGAAAGAAAAAAAAAGAATCAGATAATGATTGCAAAAGATTAAGAAGCTTGGAATCTTTTTGGGGCAAGGTATTTTGGTAGTTGTTTATTATCATATCCTGTAGTAGTGCTAGTGATTAGTGTCTAATGGGGTTAGTTGAGATGATGAGTCTAGTCATAAGAATGGTACTTTTCCCCCTTCAGCTCAAGATTACTGGAGTCTGCTTTCTGGTGTATAGACCTCTGTTTCAGTGAGTGTGAGAACATAATCCTGTGTGCTGAGCGCAGGCCTACACAGGGCCAACAGGACAGAGACACAGCAGCTCCATCAATGCCGGCTCCGTGTCAGCTCCGTGTCACGTGCAAGGAGTGAGGGCTCATCACCTCCAGCGCTGCCACTGATGAGCCCGCGGTGCCCTAGCACAGATGGCACAGCGTGGCTGGTTCTGTGCTCAGGGCATGGTGGTCTCTGCTGGAGGGCAGGGAAGGAGGAACACAGAGTCATAGGATGGTTTGTGTTGGAAAGGACTTCCAAGATTGCCTAGTTCCAATCCCTTTCAATACCTTTCATTACAGCAGGATGCACTCCTTTACAAAATCTTGCCCCTTTAACCCAATGCAAGGTTGCAGAGAAAAGCCATGAGAGCAATTTTAAAGGGGCATAATTATGAGAAGCAATCTGGTCAGCTTCTCAGGGAAAAGATAAAATGGGAATAGGAAGAGATATTTAAAGAGGCAGAGATATTTAACACAGTAAGTGATGTGGTGTAAGCTGAAATTGAGAATAATGCGGGTTTTTGTTTTATTTTTTAAACAATATGTAAAATTTACTGTTGAGGCAACTTGAGAAAATAAATCAGGGACACATTTGTATGTCAGGGATAATGTTAACATTCATTTTTAACATGGATTTTGTACTTTAAGTAGCTTGCTCTTTATAGAGTTTCATCTGGCCTGTGTTTTATGAGAGTTCAGAGTGTCTTCATCTTTTATGAAAATAATGCTGATCATTCAAGCTACTTTGCAGAGAAGACCTGTCATGAAGTGTGATGTGTTCAGTTTCATCTGAAGAATAAATTTTGCAGAAGTACCACTTCCCTTGCTTCTTCAAGGCAAAGTTTGCCAGAAGGGCTAAGCCTCTCTTGGACATGCACACTTATTTTGCGGGATCCAGATGTGGAAGTTCTTGTCTTGAACAGTAGAATGAATAGGACTGAAAACAGAGGTAACTGTGAAAGCAGGCAACTTTATTTCCGCAGCTAAGTCAAGTTCAGCATTTACATGCAGGCCGTTGGTACTGAGGGTGCCTTGGGATCAGCACACATTGCCCCAGAAGGAAATGGTCGTGATCCACTGCAGCCTGCCACTGGATCCTGTACATACTGCTGTTTATGCTGTTTTTTTCCTTTAGGACCTGCAGGAGCTCCTGCACCTCAGTAAAGAATTCTACCAGCTTTTTGATTTGTAAAAAGACAGGAGCTAAACGTGCCTGATGGTGTTGATATTGGCCTTGCTTCCTGAGAAGGGGCTTGAGGTGATCGTTAAATTATTTGATGCCTGTGACGTTTGATAAACTCTTACACCTGGGTTATTTGCTCAGCACTTCTGCCGCACACAGTAGAAGTGCTGAGAGGTAGTTCAGACTCCGGGGCATTTTTCTCTCACAGCCTCTTCCCCAGCTGGTTGCTCCAGTGAGCCAGAAGTGGTGAGGCGTGTTGTTTCTGCACATGAAGGGACCACTGCTGTCACCCTGCAGTGCAACAGAAAGGATTAAGTGGTGTTGGGTGGTCACTGTCAATATTGGGTCTGTCTTCTCTCTCAGCTTGTGCCGGAGTTGTGTTCCCAGCAAAGCTGGTCTGCTTTCAGCACCTCTGCTCAGGTGCTGGAACCTCTCCTCTTTTAGACTGTTTCCCCTTATCATATCACTATCTGCCAGTGTGAAGAGTCAGCCTCCATCTTTCTTACAAGTTTCCTTTAAGTCATTAAGGGCTTCATTGAGATCCTTCCCTCCTTCCCTCCTTCCCTCCTTCCCTCCCTCCCTCCCTCCCTCCCTCCCTCGTGAGATCTTTCCTTCCTTTCTTCCCTTCCTCCCTCCCTCATTCTCCCCACCCCCTGCCTCCCTCCCTCCTGGCTGAGGAATTCCTCTCTCAGCCTGTTGTCGTAGGAGGGGTGCTCCAGCCCTGTGATCAATTTAGTGGCTTTCCTCTGGGCTTGTGCCATCTCTTTCTTGCGTTGAAGACCCCAAACCTGGGCGCAGTTTTCAAGGTGGGATCTCACAGGGGTAGAGTAGAGGGAGTGAGTCACCCTGCTGCTCATGGTGCTTTGGGGGTAGCCCAGGATGTGGTTGACCTTTGGGCTGCAAGTGCACAATGTCAGCTCATGTTCAGCCTTTTGTGTACCAGCACCTCTGAGTCCTTCACTGCAGGGCTGCTCTTGACATGTTTTGCTTTCTCTCAGTCTTTGCTCATGTCTGGCATTGCCCTGACCCGGCAGTCTTGACTATAACTCAAGGTGAAAAAATAATACTCTGATGGGTTGTTTCTGTAAATAAACATCCTGGTGATTTTTAAAATGGGATTTTTTTTTTTTTTAGTAAAATTCCTTTAGAAGTATAGGGCTGTAAAAGATTAAAAATGAAATGTTCTTGCTGCTGATTGCTCATCCGGGTATTGTTCAAGAGAATGACTCTTTCTTCAGGTATAAATTCTTTAACGCTTCTCCACTTTTTCTGAGAGCAGTTAATCTAAATGTTACTCTGATACACTTGAATGTGGTTACTTATTCCTCTTCAGAAATTAATTGTAAACACTTGTTTTACAATTTTTTTTCCTAATAAGTAGAAAATCATAGTTGGCTTGTGTTGTCAGCATCCATATGAAGCAAATTTTTTTGTCCTCAAGTAACATGTAATTTTTGTTTTGTAATATAGAATTTAGAAGAGGATAAGCAAAGCAATTTTGTTTCATATCTCCTAAGTATTTATATCATATAAATAGAGCCAATTTCATGGTGGAATAGTTTGCAAATTGTTTTGTTTCCCTTCTCTTACATTAGGTAACTGTATAATAGAATACTAACAAGGAGTGAAATTCTGATATGCTGTTAGATATGTTTGACAGTGTGATGTTATGTGAGTGTTTTAACTTAGTTTCCTTGTTCTTTTTTGACTCTATTAACTGTAGGAAGTTTTGTATTCTGTTTGTGTCTTCATTATGGTTTGCTTTAGTCAATATATTTTTTGAAGTATGTTTGCTGTGCCTTTGTAGGCATGTACTCATTTTAGGAAAAAGGAGATTGCCAAATGATTCTCCTTTTTTTCAATCAGGTTGTCATAGCACAGAGTGAAATAAAAATATATTTTTTGTTATTTCTAAACATAGCATTTGCAATGAGAGTTTTGCCATTGTATATGGAAAAATGAAATATTTTATTTTTACTAGCAGTTATACTTTTCTACTGACTTATCCAGGCAAGACAGAGATAATTATAATGCTGATGGTACTACAAGTTTAAAATCTTGGTTTTGAGCCCCTTAGACTTATGCATTTATACTATTCACTGTCTTAATGGAAGATTCATAATTCACATTTTCTTCTGTACCTAAAGTATGGAGATACAAAAAAAAAGTTTGTAAACAGATGTATTTTGACAAAAATGTAGTAGTATACGAAGTGTTATGTATTATGTCACTTTATGAAATTTAACCAGTAACTGGAAGCTACTTGAGCTAACTTATTCCACATTTAGATGTTCAGTGGATGTGTGGCCTGTCATTTGTCTTAAAGTACATAAGGTATATTTTTGCTGTTATTGTGGTCAACAAAGCATGGCAGTAGTCCATGGTAACTAAAATGAAAAAAGCAACAGCAACAAAACTTTTATATGTCTAATGATCATATTAGAAATAAATACCTCATTAATTTTTGAATATTGCAGTGCCAGGCAAACATTTACTCAGGTAATTATGTACAATTTGATGGTTTGCTTTTCATGGTAAAGCTTTAAACTTACAGCATGAGTATTGCCTTGGAAATTGTTACAGAATAGGAAGCCTTCAGGGAGTGCTTTAATACAAATTAGTAATTAATTTTGTTTAGCAATCGTATAATGAAAAAGTTTGTGCTGCTTTAATGTTTTCTCCTTTACCCCTACATGTTTAAAAAAATTATGAAGACGTGAACCCATTACTTCTAAGGAAATGTGTTTGAAATTACATGCTGTTCTCACTGTGCTTCATGTAGATTTATTTTGCATACTGCAGCATTTTCCTGGAGCTGGTTGACAAAACCGAGACTTGGTGGGCAAGCTCTGCAGCACTGGAGAGACTTGTCAGCAGGTGGAGCTCAGTGCCAAAAGACTACTTACGACTGAATAAGCCAAAGCTGTTAGCATGAACTCAGATACACAGGGAGAAGCAAGCTGAAACTCCATGGTACAGCCATTGGGATGTTGCAATATCTTGTGTCAGAAGAGTTGCAGGCTTAAAACTGTACACAGCAGAAAATGATTTTATCTGATATAACATAATTACTCGAAAAAAAATACAGGAGTTCATCTTGTATCTAAACACTTTTGTTGTTTGTTATTCCTTTTTAAAAGGCTTCAGAGATGTTATCCGTAGTAATTGCTTTAAAGGTAAGATAAGACAGCCTTTAGTGAAGGTTGTGATAATTAAAAAATTAGTTCTCAGTCATAACGGAAGGAAAAAAATTATAAATACATGAAACAGAGCTAAAGTGCTACTTTACTTGTTTGTAAATTATTTTACCTAATGTGAATGTTTTATCTTTCTATCCTTACTTTCTAGAATCCAAGATTTGGTGCTCTAATTAGTATGATGAACAAACCAATAGCCAGAGTTGTCTTCTGCAGGTTTGGATTTGAAGTGAATGTGTTCACAACACTCAGTAAAAGAGTAATTGACAAATTTAATTAGTGTTGATTTTTTTACTGTCAGTTACATAGATATGAAAGAGGCTTTGCAGGAGCTTGCTATTTGATTAAATATGCTTCTTTGCATACATTTTAGATGTTGGATCACAAGGTCCTGAAACATAATTTGCTGAGAGAGCTACCACACTCTTGGGGTTCCTTTTCCCCTGCTGTCTCAGAGTATGCAGGTTATTTTAAAATAGATGCAAGGAAGTGATTGCCTTCTGTGACAGGCCATTGCAGAATTAGCAGAAAGTGTAACATTAGAGGTAAATTTGTCATTTTTATTACTGATTCAGAAGTATAGACATGTTCTTATGCTCTGTAATGCATCAATAAACATCTTCCTTATCTGTCCATGGAAGTAATTCTCTATTGGTTTGAGGCTCATGACATTTATATAAAACTAAGATTATATTAGAGCATGGTAGGGTGGTAGGGGAGCCCTTCACAGTAATTTGTTTTATATATTTATAAATCTTGTTCACTTCCACTATGTTATTAAAAGATTTTACTTTCTTGTTGGTAGACCCAGGGCCAGAGTTTGCCTGTACAGCATTGGTATCCTTTCTTTTAGGTCATCCTTTCTTTTATTTTAGTCTCTGCTAAGGAAACTGCCAGTGCATTCATGTTGTAGAAATTTTGCCTATTTATTAATAAAAGACCTGGAAATAAACAGTTTTATTTGGTGGTTGCCTGCAGCTGAAGTTCAGTTTTGTTTATGACCACTTTCCAAGCTTGCTGGCTTGGGCCTGTGTTTCTGGTTTACAGTCAGAATTTGATATGGATCAAAAGTGCCTAAATGTCATATGCTTTTAGGAAGTGTGGAGAGGATGAATTCTATTCATCTTTCTCTCATAGTGAATATGTTCTAGCTTTTTTCTTCTTTTTGTAAATCTCAGCTGCCTGATGGACATATATCAGGGGAAGAACAATAAAAAAGGAGATACTAAGGTAGTAGGCAGATAAAACCAGTCATACTTTGTCCCACTGTCTGGTCCAGAATTTACAGGATGAGAGGTCAGTGGAGCTATCAAGACTCTTGCCACCCAACATGCCTAGATGCTTCTGAAGTAAAAGATTGGACTAAGTTCACACACTAAGGCTCAGAACTTAAGTATTTTTAAGGTTAGCATATTATCTATCAAAAAAGTGTTGAGAAATAGCCTGGTCTTGGGGAAAAGTGAAATTAGAAATAAAAGCAAAATTTTTGAGGGATTGAGGGAGGTGGATCATTCACAAAAACAGAACTCTTAGAATACTGAAGTGCTTAATTAGCTTACCCTCTCTGTATAAGGGAGAGTTATAAACACTAGAGAGAAATACATAGACCTCTCTTGAGCTGCCAAAAATACTTCAAGAGCTTTCATTTCTTCCTTGAGGAAGCAGGCTTCACCATAGTAGTGTTGCAGAACTTCATACCCACTGGGGATTTGTTATTTCAGTCAGAAGTTTTCGTAATCCACAGAGAAGATTCATATAGTATCCAGCATATGTTTCTCTGTGTGCTGGGAGAAAAGTAGTAATTCTTTGCCAGAATCGTCATCGTTGCCTTCTTGCATCTTTCTCATAATGATAGGACCGAATTAGTGTGATTGCTAGCTTCTCATAGCCTCTAGGCAATGCACAGGAGGTAATGTCATAGAATTTGGCTGCTTTAAATCACTTTGCTGCTTTTCTCTCTTCCTTTTTAAATGGGTGATTAAAAATACCGTTGTCCTTAAAGGCAATTATTATGCTTCTGGAACGGCTAAAATTTGCTATAAAATAATAATTGGAATTCAGATTTATGGTTTTAATGTAGTGTCACTGGTAGTTTTTTGCCAGATTGAACTGTATGATTTTATGCTTAGCTTCTGGTTTTCTTCTGCCATGTGGGGAAGTTCTCACCTGCTACAGACTTGAGTAACGAAAATGGCAATCCAGTTTTCAGACCACCGTCTTTAAGTTACAGGCCTAGTTTTGTTCTCCTTTTTATTTTTTGTTTTTTACTCTTGATGATTTTTAGCAGTGGGGTAAGTGAAATAGCATTTTTCAGGTAACCTTTTTTTTTTTTCTTTTATCGTATAGCAGTCAGATGCAAAGCATTTCTGGTCAGTTTGGGATCCAGGTGCCTGAACATCAGCACTCATGCCCATTTTTAGGTTGCCTAAAGTATCCTGTCTGTGGGATGAAGCTGTGACTCAAGTCAGCCAGTCCCATGTAGTTGTCTTGGATAACCTAGGCCATAAAGAGCACTGGATATTATTATTCAAACAAGTGAAGCCCTCTTTCCAACAGACATTGAGGGTCTTTGTTCAAAATAGTTTTTAATGGTAAGGAAAATTAAAGTTCTGTGTGAGATAGTGGTAGTCATTGTAACCTTGTAAAAAAATTCCAGGGTTATTTATCTCAATTTCTTTTTAGGGAGGTACAGAAACAGGTCATCAGAAACTTAATTTTTATTTGGCTGTTGTGTTAGGATAATGCGAGAAAGCCAGTGACATTTACATGAGCATAATTGCAGATATCCAGGAGTTTCTGGAACTGATGTCCTCATCCTAGAGAAGAAAGAAAGCTTGGAGTATCACAACCAAGATGCATGGAAATTTGTCATTCTTGGGAAATGATTGAAGGTTTTTACTTTTAGGGCACTGTACGATTTTGTGGATCAAAAGCAGGTTTGTTTTCTGGAAGTTACTTTGCAAAATCTTTCTGCAAGCAAAATGATTTTATAAATCTGATTGTTTTTGTCAAGTTTCTGAAAAAAAGCTGGAGTTGGTGGTGTCTAGAGGCTAGAATATAGATTAGTAAAAGTAGGGGGGGAAAGGAAAAAAGAAGAAACCAAATACAGGCTAGAGTGGCAGAGCCAGACACTGGAGCTCTGGAGGCAGCAGAGCATTTAGTTTGGTTCAGAGTGCACCTAGGAGTCCTGTCAGGAGCACAATGAAAAGAGGTCAGGGACAGTGCTGAGGACAAGACTATCATGTGGGTCCAAAGTCTGTCCATGATACAGGACCAAACATAGGATTGGAGAAACCTACAACGTACTTATGTAGGACTCATCCAGATGGAAGGGCTTGAGACAGAGCAGTTGTCAGTATAATTTCATGAGACAGTATTTCTGTGAGACTGTGGCTCTGACTTTATCAATGCGTTTTGCCACTGTGGTAAATTGAGTGCTAAACCAAAGCCTAAATAGTATGATAAGAAAAAATAGAAGTATAGAAGTGATATAGCTGAGCTACATCAGGAAAGTTTTGTTTCTGATATGCCTCAGAATGACTTGTTTTATTTATAAATCTTGGCTTTGACTACTAAGATGAAATAAAATCACTTAATATTTGGCTTTATACTAACTTCTGTCATTCCCCTTTAGATTAAATTTTCCTAGTTTTGCCAGAACTCTGTAACAATGAGGACTTTCACAATATCTAACTGAAATCATCTTACTCTGGAAACCTAGCATTTACTCAGCAACTGCTATAAAAATGAAAACAAAGAACTGTTGGTAGGAAAGAGAGAAGTGGGAATACAAATATATTGGTTTGGGGTTGCAGGGGCAAAAATGAGATGCTTGACAGTCTCGACAGTTTCTGTATCATGTTAGTGTGAAATTTTTGTCTTCTGTGCTAGCTGCTGTCTAGAGCAGTTGAACATGGTGATTGTTTATACTGAATTCAGTATAATGCAGTGACTATTGCAGTACAGAAGGAACTGATGTGACTGAGCTGGCCATAGGGAATTGTACTGAAAGAAGATGCAGATTTTTGTATTACTTTTAGTGAGGGGAGATGTATTTGGAAAGTTCTAAAAATAAAGAAGTTTAAAAGTAACTTCTGAGCTAGAAACAATGGAACAAAAAACCCCAAAAGCAAATTCTGGTTTATAAAACCAGAAAAGTTAAAGAAGTAACTTCTGGGTTTAAAAAGACCAAAAACCTTTTAGATACACTTGTATTTTGTTAATCTGAAAGAAAAACCCACAAAATCAAAGTTCAATACAGCTGATATAAATTCAGTTTTTTATATTAATTTGTTGGCTAGTAGGGGAGCATAAAGGGGAGATACTGTTTTCTCTGTAGGGGGAAGACAAACCTCCAAGTGGGAATTGTGAACATTTCCTACCTAACAGGATCCTGTTGCAGTGTGGCTGTGCTCACTTAGTGATGATTCAAGCTCCAGGCCACAGTAATATGTGACATAAGTACCATAAATGAAGGAATGATTTGTTTTAGAGTAATTTTTTTATGGGCCAATGAAGTAGCTTTTTTGACAAAAATGGAGCTGTTTTTTTCTTCTCAGGCTGTTTTGTAGTACTATCCAAAGGTCTGGTTGTATTGAAAGTTATGGTCTGCTTCAGGTGCGCTGCTTTTGTCTATTGAATTGTTTGCTCTGTAGGGATTTTTATCTGTAACATGTAAATTAACACCTGTTTTGTGGATAGTTATTTGTACAATTTGATCTTAGCATTAAGTGTCTTAGCAACTGTGTGATAATGAGATTTGTAGCTTTATAACATGTAACAAAAATAGTGAGGAAAATATGATTTTCAACCAACACAACTGAAGTATTTCATCGGTTATTTTCTTCAACATATCTTTTTAAGAAGCTGATGCATTGAATCCTGTATAACTATACCCATAAACTAGAAGTGATTGATTTTTTTAGGGCACGATTGCTGTGGGTGCACAACAAAGTAGTTTGTTCTGTAACAGGAGACTGGTCTTTGATTCAGCAAGCAGCTTGAGCGTGCCAAATAAGTACAGTTTACAAACTTTAAAGAAACACTGCTTGGTTGTTCAGACCTTTTTTAATATGTAATGACTGAAAAAAAAAAGGAGATTCTATTGACTGAACTAATAACTGAAAGTCTTCTTGCATTTCTGCAGAAGAAATGCTGCCTTATTTGTTTTGGCTCATCATGCTAGATAAAATTTATAAATCTCAGCCTGAATAGGATTGAAATCTTTTACTTGGTACCATTACTTATACACTGACTCTGTCCTCCATGATGTCTATATTTTCAAAATAGTCTTGGTTGTGTCTGTGATTTGTGGCCGTGATCTATGCATGAGTTCAATGGACCATTGGCTTTACTCAGAGTAGAATTTAAACACTCCCAGTTTTGAGGGTTTGCATTTCTGTTGTTCTGTTATTTAAATTGGCAGATATTTGTTGTTTTGACTCCCTGCAAAGATTACTCATTAAGCATAAGTAATCTCAGTTATGGTGCTCAAGTTGTGCTCAAGCTGTCACAAAGTTGGTCGATCATTTTAACTATTAACATGCAGGCTGATTTGTGCATAAACAAGTATCTGTCAAAACCAAAAGCAAACATATTTTGACTATGCTGCCGAACAGCTGTCACTGTTGACAGAAATACCTGATCAAATTTGAGTCTAGACATGCTGCAAGCCCTTTCCAGTTATGAAAGGTTCAGTTTTATTGATTATATCTAATGTAAATGTGGATCTGACTAAGAACCTGTCTCATCTGACTGAAGCTCTTCAGGGTCAACTCCATGAAACTTTGTTTTATTGTGATAAAACAAATGCATCCTCTCACAGTATGATTTTCCAAACAGGTTACAATCACCAGTCCATATTTAGTAACACTATTTATTGGGAGAAGAAAAAGTCTTCATGTTCTGCCTGATCACAGAACATGTAATGATATTTCTTGGTGCTTGTAACAGCATTTGCCAGGTGGTTTCATTAGAGCCAGTCAGTGAGTCAGCCTGAGCCAGTTAATGAATTTTAAGAGAAATCTTGATTAGTAGATGCCAGTGTGTAGACGGCAGAATTGATGTAATGTTACCTTGTACCAGTCAGCACAGTGTGATGACAAACATAAAGACAGTGCCCCTCTGGTACAATGGCATGGTAGTTGGCTGGGGAGACAAGATTTTTCTCTAGACTGTAAGAACTTCCTTTGAAGTTAGGGGAAAATTTTGGGGGTTCCCCTCGTCATCCTCCTAGAGAATAGTGTTTTCTGTAGACTGGCAATTGGCATGGACCTCTGCTGAAGCTGCAGCCTGGGATCTTGCAGCTTTTGGATATTTAGTAGTTGGGTATCTTGTGAACCATAGGAGGATTTATGGATTTCAAGGTCATGCAATATAGTGATGCTGTTCCCTTCTCTTTACATGTTGACTTTTGTCCACTGCTTCCCCACAGCTGTTCATGTTACAGCTGCTTCAATACACCTAATCCCTTCCAGGAAGCAGACTTTCTTGACTTATATGCCCAAGATCTGGATTCCACCACTAGCTTTGTAAGGCTATCTTTAGCAGGTGTTACTGAGTGTAAATGTGGCTGAAAACCAACTAAATCCAGTAGTATTTTGAATATATTTAATGATACCTGGAAAAACTGTCATTCCTCCTGTTAATGAGTGTATTCTAACTAAAGTAATTGATCGCTTATAGTAAGTGCTGTCACTAACAAATGCCATAGTCAGTTCATGCTATGTTCATAAATATTATATTTATATACTTTGGGCTGACTAACCTCCAGTTGGCACAGTTGGAAGCAGCATCAGCTGCTTCATTGGCTGATGCACAGAGTGCTTGCTCCCATAGCTTTAGTTTTCCTTTTATGCAGTTGGTACAGCATCCAGTTAGTTGATTCAGTTGTCTTCCCATGTCTTCTTTGGATACAAGATGCTGAACTCTACAGACATGCAGTCCTCCTTAGAAAACTGCGTTTCAGATGGAACCTTTGCTTGAGTAGAGATCAGGCACATTTTTTTTTCAGAATCTCTAGGAAGAAACCCCCCCCCCAAACTGTCCTTCCTACTGATCTGTTACCTTGGTTCTGTATTCCTTGTAGTTTCCTTAAGCATCTTTTAACTAACCTCCATGGCAGAAATAAATCTGTTTGTAGCTCATAGCTGTAATTTTTCTCTTTGTTGACTTACAATCCACCACCTACAAACTGCTATACAGATTTACTTTATGTGATCACATTTTGTCAAGATACTGATTCCATTGTACTCAGTGAGGCCAGAGAAGCTTTGCCTGTGCAAATCTGGAATAAAAGATTTGGAACAGTTTTTGTTTGTTCTCTGCTAAAATGTGGTGTTTTAGAGTTTTAAAATAACCAACACAGGTTGTAATGAGAAAAAAGAATGGTTTGTGCTTCTCAGTTTGCAGGGTGTGTAAGTATATATGGATTTCTGGCAAGCCTATTACTGTTATTTTAAGTTTGTGGCTAGTAAAGACAATTTTCAATTCCAGATGGCATTCTTTGGCAGGCACACTGCTCTTCAGGAATTCGTCAGTATGCTTGTGGTAGCTGTGGGTGATCTTCATTACTTCCTTACTTTAGCTACAGATCATTGCAGAGAACATTAGGAGTTGAGGTATTTTGGATATTCTTTTGCAAGTCTTTATGTTTACCAGTCTGGATCCTTGTGTAAAAATGTCCTGGACATTGTGTTTGTATTTGCTTAGTCTGCTGAGTTCATTGTGTTGAGTACTGTATGCATAGCTTAGTTCTTCAGGCACTTTCACTGGAAAATTTTGCATGCCTCTGGTGAAATGTAGCCTAGAAATTCTTCACCTGTGGCTTTTTGTTATCAGTCCCTATAGTGATGAGTCTACTTCTTTTTATTAGGCCAGTGGTTGTAATAAAGTTCTGTTAGTACTTGAGTAATATTTACC
The DNA here is from genome assembly GCA_013401135.1 of Cettia cetti. NCBI lineage: Eukaryota > Metazoa > Chordata > Aves > Passeriformes > Sylviidae > Cettia > Cettia cetti. The sequence continues at coordinate 50,881 of VZUI01053280.1, forward strand.
AGTTTGAAAAGGTTGATGTTAACTTTTTAAAAACTGAAGCTAACTACTAGGTACCTAAAACATCACCATTCCATTGAGGAAGTGCCATTACAGAATACTGTAATTTTTTTAACAAGTGCCAAAACCATTCTCTACCTTTATACTTGTTTTGTGAATAAATGAGTGTATGAAAACTTCAGGACATAAAATTTATTTTCTACACTAATTCCCATCTCTAGTGGAGGAATATGGGTATTTTCAGTTGCTATTTTATCACAATCTACTTAAATAAAGATGGAGTTTTCCAAATAGGAGTAATGCTGCATAATATGTGTCTATGTAGAAAAACTCCATTTCTTCCATTACCTTAGCAAGAATCTTAATTCTAGTTCAGGATATGTTTTGTTTTGTTTTGTTGGGTTTTTTTTTTAACTTGAGGGGGGATCGCAATACCAGTCTTTGTGTGCATAGAGATATATAATCAGTTAGAAAATGTTTTTCAAGTTGACAGCTCTACCACTTCAAGTGGCAACTATAATGTCGATCTTGATTAAAACTCTGGGGCAGCATCAAGAATTACTGTATTTCTTTGGTTTTTTGAGAATTTGCATCATAAAAACCTGTTACTATTTAAACTGGGTGTATGTATTATTAAAGAATAAAATTAACCTCTTTGATTCAAAAATGCCCCTAAGAATTTTTACATTGAAATGGTTTGTGGGTGCACATTTATTCACTGCTTTTTGATTTGTGAGTCTTGGTTTTCCTGAAGCAGCAGCAAAAGCACAGCATGAATCTTGAGCATGTTGTCCTGGCAGATGCTGACTTTAACCAGGAGCCAGTTCATCATACCATTGGTTTCTTTCATGCCATTGTTTTTGTGAATTATGAGCTGCCAGTGGATGTAAGATGTTGGCTTTCTTGCTTTTGTGAACATTAGGTACTGCAGTACAACTATGCGCATTCAGTGCAGTCTGTTTTATGTCCTCCCATTGCAACTTCATGACCTTACACAGAATTATAACAAGAGAGAACTTACGGGTATATTTGGAGATTTGTTACTGTAATGTGGCAATGGCAGTCAAGGAAGAAAAGGACCATGCTGTGAAAAGGTAGTTCTTTTTCATATACAGCAAGTGCTGTAGGGACTGAAATTTGGTAACTTTTTATTATTTGAAACAAGTAAAATGATTCTTTGAGAATTAATAATTTTTGTACATTCAGTTAATAATGGCATTTTTGATTAATAGCAGTGCTCTTGAAATCAATGAAACAGTTTATATCTGAAAATGTAAAGAACAGCTTGAGTTGTTTAAATGATGGAGGCCTTAATGTTCCCTGTTACATGTTTCCACAGTTAAATAAGATAATATCCTTTAAACTTAAGTTTTTAGAAGTATTTATTTATACTAAATTTTTCTGTAGGCTTTCAAAAGTCTTAATTGGTTTGTTAAATTGCCTTTATTGAAATCACGTATCATTTACTTGGCATCATGTGATCAATGAATGGAGGTGTCTTAGGATTTAGTGCTGTAGAGATAAAGCCATTGAGCAGAGAAGGAATACTTATTTTCAGGGCCCTATCTGCATTGCAAAAGCCTTTGTCTGGCTACTTTTTCCTTCCACAAAAAGAGTTTTTATAAAAGACTTCAGTGCCTCAGCTTAGGTGTTGAGGTAAATTTAATTATCTTTTTCTCTAGAGAACTGTTGACAGTCTTAATTCAGTGAAATCAAAGTATCATCTTTTAGAAATAAGAAAGCTGTTAGCTGTATGTAAGAGTTAAAATGGACAGTGTTTCTGGAAATACTGCTAACCCTCATTAAGAGGTGCTCCACTCTTTTTTAAGACCTGTAATACATGTTCATGTCTTTGGAAGATTTGCTAATTTTTTAACAGATGAAGGTGATATTTCCCTGATGTTTCATATGTATCTTGAAAAATTAGCCTTTTGAAAGTCTTAATTAAAACAGAAAACAGAGCAGAAAACTTAACCGTGCATTCTGTTATGATAGATAGGGATTCAAAATGAAAGCTAAAGGGTCAATCATATTGTAGTATTCATAATTCTTTTTAAAAAATTAATCTGTTTATACAGGGTGTTTGCTGATATCGAAACTTTTTCTAAGTAAAATCTGCCAAAGATTTTTCAGGTTTTTGTTTCCAAATACTTCACCAATTTCTTGCTTAAGAATTTCTCTTACTACAGTTTTCCCAGGAAAAAAAATTACTTTCTAACCTCTGTTGTAACTTAAAGATCTGGTATATAAGGAATGAAATGCATAAAAGTAATCATAAGAGAAAAACCCTGCATTTTGAAAGAAAAAAAATGTTTTTGATAGTAAGTTGAGTAAATTCCTGAACTTGTTACAAATTGTACATATTATTTCTAACAGTTCCTGAAGATAGCAGGTCAGTAGAAGTGATCAAAATAAAAGAAAAACAAACAAAAAAAAGCCAGAATTTTTCAGGAAAAGAAGAAAGAAGGGAGCAGGAAACACTACATCACTCTATAAATTGATGTGTTCCTGCTTCCCAAATGCCTTAGAACTGCAGAATAATTTAAATTGGAAAATATTCAGGGTCCATCTGGTCATGCTTCTTGTTCAGAGCAGGGCCATCTTTATGTCAGGCTGCAAAATGCTGTATTACGTGTTGAGGCTCTAGCAACTCCAGTGATGGAAGTACTTTTGGGAAATCTGTTTCAGTATTTGATCACTATCCTCATTGTGAGGTTTTTGGTCTTTTTCAGTATCTAACTGGCATTTCTCTTAATGCAAATTGTCCTTTAGCTATGTACCACAGAAGAGTTTGGCTTTACATAACCAATTATATTTTCAGTTCCCTTAATTAGAAAACTGATGTAGGAGAATTCAGAAAGACAAAATAATAATGCTCAGATATGTGGAAGACTTTCTGTAGAATTAGTGAATAAGTAAATTGAGCTTTACAGACTTGAGAAGTGCAGTGAAGGGGAATGTGATAAAGATGTGTTTAGTGTGTTGGGTGTGGGGATATATGGGGGAAGTGAATGAGGAGTAATGACTGTTCTCTGTCTTTGCTGAAGCAAGAAATAGGGCTCATCAAATGACCACAGTAGGCAAATGATTCAAAACAAGCACACAAAAATGTTCTTCAAAAACATGTCATTAAAGTTGTGCAACTGGTTGCCAGAGTAGGGGGTTGTAATAGATTATATAAATTCAGAAAACAGCTGAAAAATATGGAAGGAAAATCCTTCTATGACTGTTGCATGTAGAAACATCACATCTTAACTAGAAAGGCAGATCTTATACTACAGATCCTCAGAGGACAAAGACGTGCTCTGAAGAATGGTCATTCTCATTTTCTCACAGGTTATTATTCCACTGGCATTGTCTGGGATATGCCTTTGGTCTAAGAAAATATAACTGTTATCAAATTTCAGACTAGTAAGTCATGTTTTTCAGGCTACCTCCTGCAATTCAGGGTAGGGAACATTAATTTTCATCCAGTGCAGTGTTTTACAATATGTGTACATCAATTTTGCATTGTTTCTCATTGTTTTTCACCTTTTGCTTTGGAAGGTGTTACTTGTATTTAAAACAGAAAATGCTGCCTTATCATAAAATGATTTTTGAATAGCTATGTTGTTTAATTGGTTTCACTGTGTACTTGAGATATTATTAATTAACTTTGAGTATTAAAATTTTTAATAACTATGTTATATCTAAAGGGCTCTGCACAGTTCTAGATGTCTATAGTTCACTACAGTAGTAAGCTTAAGAAAATGCATATTATAATTCCTGGAAGGACACTCCAAAGAGATGATCTACTCAGCTCAAGTAATCAGCTTATATTCAGGAAGCAACTGGTTTTGTGTGCTAGTTCTATGTTAATGATTTAAAATACTCTGTGTTTTCTGGTAAAGATGGCATGGTTCTTTATCTGGTTTTCTACATGTGGTCTTTCTGAGATACTTAGTCCTATCATGAATGGGACAAAAAAGAAAAAAAAAAAAAAAGAGAGAACAGTCTTTTGAGGAACAAGATTAGCCTTATTTCTGAAATCAAATCATAGACTTTTGGGATATTGGCCATGTTCTGCTGTATGCTCAAACTTCTATATATCAGCATTTACATCACTTTCAGTAAGTGCTAATAGCTATAAAACAGACACGAATATTTTGTGGTTAGTATATCAACACATCAATTGGCAGGCCATAGTTAATATCACAGCATAAGTTTATGACATGCTTTTGGGGCTGCTCCTCAATAACCTTTAATCTCCACTACTGAAGTGACTAATGCAGATGATAATTTTCAGAAAGTTCAGAAAGTTTTCTGTATTTTGAAGTGTTCCTGCTTGTAAATTACAAAACTACATTCTCACACCATACTTCTATTGACTTTGAAAAAGCCAAAAATATTCCTTGTTCTGCACATTGTATAAATTTGAAGCCTTAAAATTAATGTTGTTCAGCACCTTTTTCGTCAGGGAAAGTGAATCTTCAAAGAAGAAAGGAAGCTAGCATTCACTTTAAGAAAACTACATTAATTGCTCTGGCAGATGCTGTCTGTATGCCTGTTTCATCTGTACGTTCATTGAACATATTGTTTGCAGTACCTGCTGGAATTTCCCTGTCTGGTTTTATCGTAGAGCTACTGTACTGAAATAGTTTTCATCACAATCTCTGAGGACCTGTTCTCTAGCCAAATCACAGAAACAGTGATATCACTCTGATCTTTTAGATATCACTGGTTATGTTCTTTTATGTAACTGAAATTTCCTTTTCTTCTGAGAGCCTTTTCTTTCTGAGTTGGAGAGTCATCATCACATTTCCTCTTAAGTTTCCTGTGAAGGTTTTGTGATTTAATTTCCAAGCCCACATTCAACTTCTGTACAGTGATATAAATACATGGCTGACTAGTGTTTTAGGAATATTCAATATATACTGCATTGTCCTTTGTCTCTTGCTGATAATCTTCCACCTTTGATTGGTACTGTTACTATTTGCCTGTTCCTCAGGAGCATTAATTCTATTTTATCTTTATCTTAGTTCTCTCTCCAGCCTCTTACTTCATTGCTTTTCTGAAAAGAGTACTGACTATTTTTCTTTTATGATAACATCTAAAATATAGCCCCAATCCTGGGTATATAAAGCTAAAAAACTGTTCTGGGCTTTTACATAACACAACTCCATTTAAGCAAAATCTCTTTTTCCAGTTGTTTGGTCTTGCTTATGTTCATTGAAAATATTGTTGTGACTATGACTCACCTGGCCTTGTCTTTTTTATTGTGTCACTCTGCTGGGTATATTGTTTTATTTCTCATGGACTCTTAAGGTTTCCAGTGGTTTTGCTCAGTGACAGAACTGTGTGCTTGGCAAATGGGAGACTGTTCTCCATGGGAATGTATCAGATGTACGGCATGACCATAGAAGATAAATTGTAATGAAAAATACACAAAAACACACAGGACCTCAAACTGCACAAGATCCCCCAAAGAGAACATAAGAAACACAGAAGCCCAGATTCTGGTGTTATATAAAGATGAAATTGAAGAAATCCTCAAGTAAAATAGCAAGCGCTTCACTAATGTTTTTCAATGGACCTGAATCGTGTGCTTCTTTTTTGGTTCTTATACTTCATTTTGCCTTCCTGTCACTTATGAGAAGAGAATGGGAAGTGAAATTAAAGAGTGTCAGAATGGTTGTCTTCTGTTGTCTTCTACTGAAAAAAGCTGAAGTAATTGTTTCCCCTTTTAAGAAGGAAAGAAAACTAAGCAGACTGTATCCTTCCATTCCAACAGTCCATAGGAGCTGGTCCACCATGCTTCAGTGATCCAGTAAGGTTATAGCCCTGTAAGTGTGAGCATATCTCTAATTCTTTTTGTTTATCTCCAGTTCTTTCTTTTTACTCCCCAGCTGTCTGCATCAGCATAGAGGCGTTTCAGTAGGCTCCCAGTGAAGCTGACTTTGTGTCTGGAGTGGCCGAAATTCCCCAGTGTTTTTTTCAGGTGTTCTGCTGACGTGCCTGCCTACCCCAGGCTTTCAGCATCTTAGTGGTGTGAGTGGGATGGCATCTCATCCCACACCTTATCACTGTTAAACTTGATTACATGCCCCCCTCAGTTATATCTAGTTTATGATGTAGTTAATTTCAATTCATTCTGGGGAGTTGTTAGAAACATGGCTAGTCCTAAAAAGGGAAATACCAGTCATAGGTTTTTCATAATTCTTTTTATTGTGTGTTCTCATGACATTTAAACACACTTTAAGAAATAGGTTAAAATGTTTTCTAATGCCAGCTTTTATTTGCATGCATACATAGCTTCTTAATGGTAGAGTACACTTTTTTCTGTAGTAATTCAGTTATTGCTTTAAATACTATGACCTAGAGGTTTGCTTTCTTGTGAAATTGGTGTTGTATAAAATAAAGAAGTGAAAAACCATGCTACTATTTTCTTGATATCTCTGAAAGTAATTAATTTGAACCGAAATGAAACTGAATCAGCTAATATGCTTTAGTAGCTGCGTTATGTATGCTATTAAGTATATTACTCCATAAGGCTCTCTGTAGCATTCCTGAAGAAGAATTCCTAATTCCTTTCCAGTGTCTAGCTTAGGTTTATTAGTCTGATAGTCATATGTCTTACAAATTTAAAAATTTTGTCATGACTACATATTTGGCATGTTTGTTCTCTTTGGTGACAAGACGTCTGTTGGAATGAGCACTGTGTGAAATTTTAACGAATTTTCTGAGCAAACAGTGTCCCTGCCCTCTGCTAGGTTCCTTCAGAAGTTTTAAATTATCTAATACTCTGAGATAATCCTTTGTTGAACTGAGAGGGGCATGACTGAGAGATTCAAAATTTGATGTGGCTGGGGAGAGATCACCCACTGAAAGATAGCTGTGATGTTTGTTTGCTTTTATTTTGTTAATCAGACTTAAAATTACACCCTGATTTAACTAGTAAGATTGTACACACACATGTACATAGAGACATACATTTAAAAAGAAGTAGATGGGATGTTCTGGGTTGCAATTTTACACTAACTTAGAAAAAAATATATACTTAATGTGGATTAAAAAATCCCTTTATACTGATGCATATACTATTCTGAGTGAAAAACGGGTTTTCTGCAAGATCAGATGGATCGTTCTAAGGCACGCTGCAGCTGGGCAATGGCAAAAAAATCAGTAGAAACCCACTGTTGTAGCTCTTTAGTTTTATCTAGGTTGTCCTAAAAATAGTTGAATGAAATAAATAAACTCAGTACTGGCCCCAGTCGTATTTTGTCATATGTTTAGTTATGCCTGCTGTGCAGACAAATTCTGAATCTTCATTGCTGTAAGATATAGACTAATTTCAATATGTAAGGGGAAAGAGCTGTGGAAATGCTAAACAGTGTTTATAAATGTGTTGCAATTGGAACAGGACGTGCTACATTTTGAACAAAGCCAAAGTTTATCCCTTAAATCCACATTTCAATACTTGCTCTATTTAATGCAAATATGTTTGCCTCTGTATGTCATTCTGTGGTGCTTATCGAAGTTGTCCCAGTCCTTGAGTCTGGTATTTTGAGTCAAAAAAGCTCCCTCTTGTTAATATTTTTTTGTTAAGGAACAACTGGTGAATGTAGAACCTTACTTGTAGTTTGATGTTGTCACTAGATAAGCCGGCTGTCTCCTCTAGAAAGAGAACTCTTGAGTTTTGGTTGTGTGAAGTAGAATTTCTGCGTCTTTAGTAACTTTTTTCTCCTACTATGTAAGAAGTATACATTTAATTTAATTGGTGTTAAATCTCATGGCTCACTTCTGAAAAGATAATACACATACTTAAAGTATTTTACTATGTGGGGTTTTTTATTACATATTTTCAAATCTTTGTCCCTTTAAAATGACAGGTATTTCAACAGAAATGAGAGTTATGTCTCTTGTTTTGGGAGTATAGAAGAATTTCAGTTTTCTTTATATGTAAAATAATTGCACAAAATATTTTAGGAAGTATAGAATTTGTAAGTGGTTAAATTGATCTGAGCATAATCCTGCTTATGTTGACACTTTCTGGCTTGTGTCAGTAGCAGTTCAGCCCCTATAATTTATTTAAGTGAAATTCAGGATTCTATATTGCATATTCTCCAGTAAATCAATTATTCTACAGATTTGCTTGTTTTCACTGAAGATTCTGGCCTTTCTCCTAGGACAAGAAGGATAAAGTCTCAAGATTTGACACAATACGTCATTCCATAGCTGGAATTATAAGGTCTCCAAAATCCATGTTAGGTTCATCATCGGTAAGTAGTACCTATACTGTAGTGTTGTGATATATTCTGTTATTTTTACAGCTTAAATAAGATTTATTTTTTCTTGAAACATCATGCATTTCCATTTGAATGGACAAAAATTACATTAAAATAATGTTATACAAAAACTGTTCTGATTGATCGGCATACAGAATGATACCATGGTACGTCAGAACAACTTGCTATACTTTAGGAGAATCACAGTTAGTATGTTCTTTGCAGCTCCCAGAATGGTGCTATATTGTTCAGAATATTTTTCCCAATGAGGCTGATTTTCTTGAAATGCACTGTATGATAATAATCTGTAGTAGGTTAGATGGCCATACATGTTTTACCAATTGTTGCAATAATTGTACTCCCCATATTTGTTATAAAAAGCTCCAATGTATAAGAATATTGTTACTATTGCTACTTCTGCTGGTACTGTTTAAGTGACTGTTATAGATAGTGTCTCTGAGATACAGTTAGCTTTTGTTCAAATTTGTAATTGCTGGACAAACATCTTTGTTTCTTTTACTTTTGTACTTCCTTTTGTTTGTTTCATATGGAAGCTTGCAAAATTAGTTAGAATCTTTGATCACCTACTAGGGATGTGTCAGATTTTACTTGGAAACCTCCTGTCTTTTTCTTAAAATGGTGGAACATGTGATCACCATAACCCTCCCAACATAAAATCAAACCAAAAGAACAACTCAAAAACCAAGGAAAAAAACCTGCAAGAAAGTTGGGCAGAATTTTAAAATTTGTTTAAAATTGCCTTTTAATTGTGATCTTGTCACCTAAAATATAAGTTCAAACTAGCATTCTTGAGAAAACTTTAGAAGCAACAGGTCTTCTGTTTTTTGCTGCAAGATTGCATCCAAAGATCCATTAAACGACACAACAAACCATATTTAAGCTAGATAGTATTCAGAATGGGTGGAAGAGATAACAATTACGTATGCATAAATATACATGTATATACAGAGGACAACTGTACGTGGTGATGAAGGAATGGAAAAATAAATATGATCATGAGATAAAATTAGGGTAGAAAGGCTTTTTCATGAAAAACATGAAAGTTGCATGACATTTGACAAGTAACAGGGAAAACCTTCTAAAATATTAAAATATCCTTTGTGTTAAACAAAATCTCCACATTATTGTGATCTTCATTTTATAAAAGTTCTAGTTGTTGTAAAAAGGCAGCCTTTCATAGTAAAAACTGATTAGAATGTGTATTTCTGTGACCGCTGTTGTTTATGTAAGTAAGACACAGCATTCATCTCTATTTATACGATTTATAATCTTATAACTTTAAAATAAGCCAAAAAGCTTCCACTAACCACTGAAAAAACTTACCTAAAACTGCTACAGAGAAAAATTGGAAGATAAAAAAATCTCGAGAGGAAGATCAAAATAAAACTTTTAGATTAAATCAGGGAAAGTCAATGTCAAAATGTCAATTGGCTTGAAGTGCCATTTTAAATAGTCTATGTGCCACACTCTGGTTTTCATTCCACGGAAGCTGATGTAAATCTGGCCATAGATACATGGTAGATAGGATTGGTGAAACTGTGGAATATATTTGGAAGAAGTAAGATTGGCATTGGTTCATTTGAGTCAGAAAGTAAAATCTCAGTAACAAGTGCAATCTTGACTTCCTGTTGCTTAAATGACACCTAAATTACTTCAAAGTTAGAATATATAAACTAACGAATTTTCAGTTTTGCTTTGTATTTTGATTTTGTGATTTGTATGTATTAGGAAAGCCGGCCATATGTATACAGCTAAAATTTGCATCATGAATCAATTAGGACTTAGGTATTAAATGTAGTCAGCTGTTTCCTGCTGACAACTACATTACCATGCTTAATTGCTAAATACATAAAATGGTACTTAGAACTTATTATCCATCAATAAAATAGCAAAATTGATTATTAAATGAATATAATAAAGTAATATTAACATACATTTAATTTTTTTTAAAATAGACCAGTACAAAAAGCATCTCAAACGAGATTTGGAAATCTATGGGTACTGATCCTCTCATATAGTCTAGTGTAAAATGTGATCTGACCTACCTGTTTTCAGATTATTTGTTTTAAGTATTTGAAGTTTCTAAAGTATTTCTAAGTATTTAATTTTGGAATATATTGAAACTTAGAAATGGAGCAAATCTTGTTTTAAATGTGGTGTTATATTAAAAACACTGTCCAGTATTTTTAATTGTTGGGATAAATTGAATTTTGTTTGCATAAATTAGAGAGGACTAATATTTTGTATGTCATCTGAAAAAAGTCTCATAGGGAAACCATGCCATTCTAAGCGCAGGATGGAGTTTTTGTATATTGACACTGAAATTCTATATATGCTCTCAGAATAAGAAGGTAAGAAGTAATACAGGAAAAAAACTAGTCTGAAGAGAAAGAAACAAGGCTAAGGATTCAGGTAGTTTTTCTTGGACAAAACGCAAGCCAATTTTCTATAACAGCAAGAGATGTAAGTTTAATCAAATGAGGAGAGGAAACACAACAGTGGGGTAGCTTTCATGTACCAGTAATAAAATGATGTGAATAATCTGAATGAAGATTCTGAATGAATTTCATCATGAATTCCAGCTTCTGCTCTTCTGCTTTTTTTTTGTTGTTGTTTGTTTGTTTTGTATGAGACATTTGAGCTTGACACAAACATCTGCTTTTGTTTATAGGATTTTTTTGTTGTTGTTATAGGATAACAGGTGGAATTAATGCTTGTTTCAGATGGTGTATTGTTAGCATGTGGGAATGAGCCAGGTAGACAGAGACAGAATATTCTGTAAGGTATTGTCTCAAATTATCAACCTAAATTTATTGCTTTACATTCTCATTTGTGTCAGTGCTACTCTTTTACACTGAGAGAAAATGTGAGAGAAACCTTTAGAAAATGTTTTGTTTGCTCAAAGATGGAAAATAAGGAATTACTGAACATTTGCATTCAGAACATATACAAATATACAATATTGAGCATGCTATTGGTGAAATATTATCCCCATTATTATTTTTATTTAATTGGTAGTTCACATGCAGGAATAATATACAATTTTTTGGTGTTAAAAATAATACACTGCTGTTAGCTCAGTTTTTCTCTTGAAATAAGGGAAGCAGCTGAGGACTCCTTTTTACTATTGGAGAAGAGCGTATGTTTTAATGATTTGTTAAGCAGGGAGAGAGAAAGGGGCTCAATATAAGGAAAGAGGACAGTTCTAGATCCATGAGGAGCATAATGAAATACATGTGTCCATCTCCTCATAGAAGAAAAAATGTATATATATAAAATATATAAAGACACACACCCCAGCCCACCCAATAACCCCGTAAGTGAAATATGGCAATAAATGGAAATCTTGAGGAGAAAAAAAGGCAAAAAAAAAAAAAAATGGGGGGAGGAGGGAAGGAGAGTTGAAGTTTGCTGTGTGATTTCCTTTCTTTCTGCACAATTTGGTAAATTATTGTTACCTTCCAGCAAAACTAACAAAAATCCTAGAAGCAATATTTCTCTCTTTAGGCTCTTGCATCATTGAGTGCTTCCCTAAGTGTACATACAAATAAGGAAGAGATCCATCCCCCAAATGAGATTGTAAAACATTAAGGCCTAGAATATAAACTTGTCATATTAACTTGCTCGTTGACAGTCAAGTAGAGTTTAAAGAAAAGAGGTGAGAACTTCATTTTGTGCAGGTAGCTTTTTTTTCCTCTATTTTCCTCAAAGACTAATTTATGATCTAATTCTAACTATAAAATGCAGTAGAAATATTAGTACTAATAGTGGTAAACTGAGTTGAAATCAATATTAAAGTAGATCTATTGGTACTGTTTTTTTTCTGGGCTTTCAGCCATGTTTTATTCTGTAGCCAGTCAGGGTCAATATTGTATCATAGAGAAAATATGTTGGAATCAGAAGACTTGTTCATAAAAATAATGTGATTTTAGTAACAGTCCAGACAAGAATAGTTGCTACTTACTTCATCAGCAAAACCACCTTGATATGATAAAAAGTAAAAGGTAAAGTGAAAGACAATCAACAGAGAAAACGTGGAATTTCCACTGTTTCTTTCTGAAGTAATAAATAATACTTCAATCAAATTTTAAAGAGAGGGAAAATTGATGATTGAGTTATAAACAACACCATAGTTATCTGTGTCTAAAATGTTCCATTTTCCTTCCATAAGCTCTTTCTCTGTCATAAAGACTTTTAAGATGTTTTGTTTTGGGATTTGATCTTGATTTGTTTAAATGGTGCCTCAGCCTGCACCCAGTTTATATGTAAGCAGATGTTACAATTTGGTAGCTTCCTTTTTAAAGCTATAAAATAAATTGCATGTCAGATTGTTCTTTGTATTTTTGACTTTCTTTTGTGAAGGCCATAAAGTAGATTAGTAATCCTGTACTGTTCTTTTATCCTTAGGAACATTCTCTCTCAAGTAGGAATCTGCTCCTGTGTTAAAGCATTTGCTGCTCTGAACATAACAGAGGTCTAGGTGTTCTTTCAATTCAAGCTCAGCACCTTTGAACAAGAAATGCTCAAGTTATTGTCTAACATTTTCAAAGCTTTTCTTTTTCTTTTAAGAATTTGTGAAAGAAAATTACTTAATGTCATTTAACAGTGGTGGACAGCTTTCACCTGGAATGTTTTTAACTGATGACGAAATTGAAAGATATGACTATCTTCTTGGCCAGTCAATATCTTTGCTTTTTAGCAGCTCACTGTGCTAATAAACACATAACCTTGGAGTACAGCTTTTGGTTCTAAAAATTCTGTGGAATTTGTGTTCAAGCTGTAGTTTTTTCTTACATACTCCTTCCTATCTCTGACTTTTAACAGCATACTCACTCTTTCTACTGATGAACCTATTGGTTATAGTGGTTATATTGTTTCAAGTCTCAGGTCTGAAATTCTCCTTGATGAGAATTTCATCCATGATAATTCTCTATGTCTGTTGATGTCAGAGAACTTAAGGGTCTGTCAGGTTCTTAAATATGTTCTCCAGTTTTGCATCAAGTTCCTGGACTAAACTAGCCCTTTAAGGTATAACTTAGGCAACCAGAAGCCAACAAAAGACATTTTTAATAGCTAAAATTTTATGCAAGTGCTAAAGAATTGCAGATGTTTGGAAACAAGAATTTCTGTGTAGATTCCCATTCTTGGGCCTGCTTATTTCCACTCTGAGAGTCTGATACCATTCCTAGTATTTTTTGGACTAGGCATTGTGTCTTCATGTAAGTATCTTCTGAGGAAAATCTTAAATGTACAGATGGCCTCTAGCCTGTGTTTTTATCAGGGCAGAGAAGTAGCAGAGGCTAATTCAGAATGATGTGCTTGACTTGCATCTTTTTAATTGTCCTTCATTGAGATGTAGATCTCCATGCTGTTACCTAGGTGCAGTTCAGGAGGCTGGAGAACATTCACATACCTGTTCTACTCACAGTCGGAACATTCACATACCTGTTCTACTCACAATGTGCACTCCTTTACATCCTGCAGAGTTCTACCACTCTTGCTGTGAGAATTTCTATGAGCCCTTGCAATGTTTTTGAATTACATACAGCTTAAAGTAGGGCTTGCCTTCCTACCCATAACAAACAAATCTGAAGTGGTCAGTGACAAAATGTTTTCTTCAGTGTTTTCTTAAATAATGTAGGCATGTTAAAGATAATGTGTGAAATCATAGATTAAAACCCATTAACTTCGACTTACAGCTGGTAGCTTCCATTTGCAGCCAGTTCCAGGTAGTGAAAATAGTTCTTTATAATCATTGTGTCTTAAGAAACTTGTCATAGAGTTCATAAGACACTACATCCAGGTGTGTATTCTGCCCTGCAGGATACATGCTAGGAGAAAAGTTTTATAATTACTGATTTGGGATGCAATTGATACATTTTGCGAAAACAATATATCCAACTCAAGTGCTTTGTGTGAGTCAGTTTATTATGATTTTGTGTCTTGGAAGTTTCTGTCTGGATAGAGACATTAATAATTTTCAGTTGTTAATAGCATGTCAGAATGTGTGGGAAAGAGTTGGTCAGTATGACTTATGAAAAATAGCAAGCCAGAAAAAAAATACTGCATGGTTTTATGGATGATTCCTTAAACTTCTGCTTTTGATATATTGATTTTTCAGGTAAACAGAAAAGATGCTTTTGTGCAAGTGTAAGAGCTGTAAGAGCCTTGATCTTGTTGGTTAATAGAAATACATAATTTAGGTACATAAAACAGAAATTACTGTTGTGATACTTTTCATGTACAAGTAAACTCTAAAAGTGTGCTGTTATAGTAACATTTTTCTTCAATATTTTTCCCAAGTTCTTCGATGTAATCTCAACCACTGAGAAACCGTTGGCTGAGCAAGACTGGTATCATGGTGCAATTCCAAGAATAGAAGCCCAGGAGCTGTTAAAACAGCAAGGAGACTTCTTGGTGCGAGAGAGCCACGGGAAACCCGGTGAATATGTCCTTTCTGTGTTTTCAGATGGACAACGGAGACACTTTATCATACAATATGCTGATGTACGTCTCTGATATAGTACTGAATATTCAATTTAGGATCTACGTAGTTTACTGTAGCAAATGGATTTAGCCTTTATGTGAAAATATGAAAGCTGTTGGAAATATTTCCATCAGTGCTGGAATCAGGGGTAAAGGTCATTTTGGGAAACAAAGGAAAAATATGAAGTATCAGGTTATTCATTACCTTTTGTCTTACACTGACAAGCCAAGATATTTCTGTAAATGTTTTGAAATCTGGGAGTTGTTTCTCTTTATTTATTCATGTACTTTTTTTAAATTTGATTATTGGTTATTTGGTTACTCATTTTCATATCTGGTGCAAATTAGGCTACTTCTAGTTCAGACTGTAAAGATCCCACTGCATCTTCCTGAAAAATGGAAACAGCCATGCAGAAGAAAATAATCTGTGTTGGTTATTTTCTTTTTAGTACTTTGGTTATTGTTTTGTTCAGTATGATGCAAACACTTTTGGATGTTGCACACAGTGTGTATGCTTCTAAGGATCAGAACTGAACCCCTTGTTGCTCTGAGAAAAAATTGATGATTTAACAAACAATATATTAATTATTATCTACCTTTATACAGTGTATTTCTTTTCATTCTTCTTAATGCATTTCTTGTTTTTTTTAATGTATGTATTTTTCTTTTTACCTTGCAGAATTTTAAACTTATTAAAAATGTGACAGTTCCCATAACATTGCTAGAAATTTTTCTAGAAGTATGAAATTGTAGCAAATTGCTCTCAGTTTTGATTCAGTAGCGCTGTCTCTTCAGTCTCTTGTAATAAAGTTTCCCACGTACAGAAAAATTCTCAAAGTTAATCTCATAATGATATTACACTGAGGGAATTTCATTGTCTGAATCCCCAGATGATGCACCATGCCTCGGGTAACTCAATGTTGTGTACCTAAGTTTATTTCCTTTTAATGAGAAGCAGTGATATTTTTCAAACTTCAGAGAGGTTGGAATACCTACACTCTAATACTCTAGTATTAATGATTATAGACACTTGTCATACTGGAGAGTGTTCATTAGTTCTCACCTAGAATTTTCCTTGTAGAAGTGAGCACACAGTCAGTGTTTATTTTATTTTGATTTTATAACATTAAAGTATTTTGATGTGTCAGAGTGCTAAATGAGAAAATAAACACAGTAAAATTGCCAGTACCTGAAGTCTTACAAGATGCTTGGTGCTCAGTGATCTGATCCAGCAGAAATAAATGCACATTATATATATGTGGTCAGACTGAAATAATTTTGTGCTAATCACTGTATGTGGCAAGTAGATCTTCAAAAGTATGGATTGGACTTTCAAGTCCAAGTTCCAAATGTTACTTTGAGGCTTACCTGTAAGCTGACTCTTCTTTTGTATGTGGGTGGGGGGGTGGTTTCTAACAAAACAAGCTATCTTTCTCTCCCTTATTTTGTACTTTCTCTTAGCAGTTACATTTGAAATGTAAGACTGATACAGTTTAATATTGCATAGCTTGGACAGTCCCAGCATTGTTAGGTCAAGATATCTATCTGCTTGTGCATTTACTAGTGGAACATTATAGTCATCTGCTCTTGGGATTAATTTGTGGTAGTTTTTCTTGTCAATCATGGAAGTTAATACTTAAAGATGTTCAGTACTCTCTATGCATTCCTATGGGGTGAATTTTCTGAGAATGATAAAAAGCTTATTAAGCTCTAGAAAGTAGGTGTTGGGAGTGTTAGAATCATATAAGGAGGGATTTACTCATGAACGTTTTTGTAGGCAAGTTCAAGGAGAGTTTATTACAAAAGATTTGTTTGTTTGTTTACATTGGTATGAACAATGTGGAATTGGGTGTCTGACTGGTCAAACCACACTCGTGGATCATTGACATGTCTCCACATTTTCTTCTGAATCAAGTACTGAAGATTAGAGTAGGACATTTGTTTTAACAACAGTCCTTCAGTTGTATAAGTGTTCAGTGTCTGGTTTTACCATTACTTTAAAGGCTAATCTTGATATGTGTGTGATAAATTAATTCATCATTCAGCTTTGAGCATGAAAATTCACTGCTGTCATTCAGGGCTACCGTTTTTTTCACTTCTGCTTATTCGAGGCTGTGCCATTTTAAAGGGTTCTTTTTGTTAGTGATTTTAGTAAGGGTCAGGATTGGGTGTAAATACACAGAATCAAAGGACACTGCCTGCTCTGAAGGTTTTACATAAATGGCAGCAGATGAGCACGTGGCTGGATCTGGAATGAGGCAATAATAGTCAGTAGTGGTGGTTGTGCTGAGGAGATTCTTAGGACAGCAGGTTTTTTGGATCATCAGCGCAGAAGTATGAAGGATCTTATTTGAAAGGAGTTGGGAACTTGTGTTAGTGGTCAGTCAAAGCGGAGTCATTATTATTATTATGAACATTGTTATGAACAAAGGGTTCATACTATGGAAGCATTTTTATGATAGAGATCTGTGAATGTTAAAAACAGCTGACATGACCCAGCTGTCTTTACCAACAGCAATTACATGTTTCAGGAAGTTAATGCTTTAACACTTAACGAAAACAATGAACTTAGAATGCACTGTGCAAGGAATTCAGCCCTAGGGGCTAGGAAGAATGCATGCCAGTAGTGTTCATTGCCCAGTTGTGTAAATGAACTTGAATCACCATCTGTGCTCTGAGTTTTTTTAATTGCAGTACTTGTTCATTGTTGCATTGTCAGGTTGGCTTATGGCAGCTACTGCCTTGTGGGAAGAGCGCTCTTAACTGTAGATGCTGAGTCTTATGAAAGCAGGAGACTTCATCGAGTTTCACAATCAGCTGCAGGGTCCTGCCCAACTTCTCTTTGAAGCCTGTGTATGACCTAAGTTGTTTAGACTCCCCTGATAAATACTCTTTATTAAAGACCAATCATGCATCCTATAATCTATGCTATCCTATACTCTATACTCCTCTCTAGGGATTTACTAATTTTAGGAGACAATAAATGAAGGAAGATGAGATTAGGATAGTATTGTGTATCTCCTGTTTATCTTTTGTTGTATTCTATCATACAGATTTTTTAGTTTGCTTCTCATAATTTTTAGAAATAATTCAGAAGTTGGTATTGTTTTTTCTGGTTTAGAATGTTTTTATTTTATTCTGTAATAGTTTTTATTTTACCTGGCCTATCTATTTATATTAGGAGTTTAATAGTTATTTTATCATATTGCTTTAAATGACTGATGTAGTAATTTTGCATTTATTAATTTATCATTTTCCTAACTATCATTGCAGTTAAGTTACTATAAATGCTATTCAATAGGTCAGAAAAAGAATCTAAAATAACTGTAATAAAGTGTATATTTTTTCTGTGTTGTTACTAGTGAAGAAAGTTTGGTCAAGCACTTTAGCTGCTTCTATTGCTTATAGTGAAATAAATTTTTCCTTTTACCTCTATACAGAATCAATATCGTTTTGAAGGAACTGGGTTTCCAACTATTCCTCAGCTCATAGAACATCATTACACAACAAAGCAAGTTATTACAAAGAAGTCGGGTGTTGTTCTGCTTAATCCTGTTGTTAAGGTAATGCATACATTCCAGAACCTTTATTTAACTGAAAATCATTTTGGGGGGGTTCTGTTATTATTTAAATAAGATCCTATGGAACTTCTTAAGATTTTTTGGTTTTGTTTATTTTGTGACTCTGTCCCTGATCTCTTTCAAGCTTCTCACCTCTGTACAATACATTCACTTAAAACAACTCTCCATCTTGGTTCTTATTATGAATTTTTGATATTTTGAAAGAATGGCATTCAACTTCTTACCAAATAGCCTCATAGTTTTCTCATTGGTTTCACATTTGGATTCCATACTAAGTAATTCGAAGTAGTAGTTCATTGCCCTTCCTTCTATAAAGTAAAAAATTCCTTTTATATAATGGAGAAGGTCTAATGAAATTTGGAAGACGTACAACAACTCCATTTTGTCTCTGTTTTATATCACAAAAATAAATTAGAGACAAGAAAAGGCACTGATATTCCAGCATCAATGAAAATTTAAAACAAAAATTCCATTTTTTAATCAGGAAGCTATTGCAGAAAGTCTTTCAGGATGGAAAAAAAGAGGATAAGTATTAAACTGTATCAGTGTTTTAAGAGTCTCCTTGACTTCTTCCAGCAGTTTTGCACTTAGAATCTGTCTAGTTATTATTTCATTCATAAGCTAACTCCACTTATATCTTTGCATCTTAACTATGGGTAAGCCTTTTGTTCTTGATATATTTATTTTTTCAAGACTGGTTTCAAGCCTGTGTTCAACACAGTTTTAGAAGTATGACAATTTATATTTCACCATTAGTTAACTACTTCAAGGTTGTTGTAGATGAGTAATGCAATGGTTAGCTCTCTCAATTAAGAGATGATAATATTATGTGTAAAGAGAAGTTTTATTGATATACAGTTATGTTACTGTGATTTGCTGTTTGGACATCCTCTGTTATCTCCAGTCTCTTTCCCCCATATGGTTGCCAAGGCACGGCCTTGGTGGTCAGGACGTGTAGAGGGAGGGCTCTGTGTACCTGTGCCCCTTGCGTGGGGCACTCGGGGGAGGGCAGGCTAGTTACTAGGAGGCGGGGCATGGCAACACCTGACCGCCAATCAGGTTGCAAGAAAGCAGCCTCCACCAATGAACGGCAAAGAAGAGTTGATTGGCGGACTTGGGAGGGGCCAGGGTGACCTGGTGCAACACCAAAGGTATAAAGGGTGGAGCAGCCATTTTGTGGGTGAGCACATGGCAGTTTAGTTCCATACTCCCAGCACTGCTCTTCCTCTTTATTCAGTCTTTTGCTGCATTTTGTTATGGTTTAATAAACCCTTGAAATTTTAAAAGTGAGCGTTGTTTCTCACAAGGGTCCTAGTTCTTTCCTGCTAATAATCCTAAGAAAGTCAAGCATGTTCTTTTTCTCAAAATTGTACTTAATCCGCACTTAACTATTCTATATAATTTTAAAATTTTAAGAATGGGACATTGGAAATACAAATTTTTGTTGATATCTGCTGATTACCAAACTGATGCTTCATTGAATATAAGTTATTTCTTACATTCATTGTAAATCATATGAGAAAACATAGAACATTAATTATGATGTGTGAATATTTCTTTTTGATATAAATGGTTTAAGCTACAAATAAAGGGTAGTCAATCTCAAAATGGAATATTTTTAAATTTCTTTGCAAATTTCTCTTTCTCTTTAATACTTTGTTTGTTTTAAATATGTAATGCTTTTTCTGTTTCCTGACTGTACATACTGTGAGCAAAGCTCTGTTTTGGCAAAAGTAAAATGATAATATAGTATATTGTCACATAATCTTATTTATTGTCTGTTAAACTGGAACACGGAAATCTGGAACTGGAAATCTGTAAAACGGCATCTCTTCATTCTCTGTTGCCTACTTTGAAGATGGGGAGTTTCTTATTCCTGCCTCTTTTTTTTATTTTCTATCTTTTTTTCATGGAGTTAAGTTTTAATTTATCCATAGTCTTGTGTAGCTATAGCCAAATAATTTTTCTAATACATGTCTTGTAGAAGGAACATTCCCAAACAACGTTCCTTGTCATTTCACCATTACTGCTCTGGCGGCAGCAGCGAACTCCCCCACCAAGCAGCAACTCCAACAACCATTCTCCGAAGCCAAGAGAGCAAGAGGGAGCTCACAGCTGCCCCAGACCCCTTTATTTCCCCAGCTCAATTCTTGAAGTATCTTTGCCCCTTGGAGAGAAACCCTCAGATAAGAGAGTAGCCAGCCACACACTTCCTGGGCAATTTCTTTTGTCTCTGTTAAGTACTCTGTTGTTATTGTCTTTTAGCAACAAAATGGGAGAAAATTCCCTAAGAGAAAGAAAACAAAAGGAAAACGCTTAACCTCCAACAGGCCTTTTGTTTTTTTTTCTTTTCAGGGGGGAAACGAAGTAGGTCTACTCCTCTTTGGGCTTGTTGACTTGAATTAGTATCAACTAAACTCAGTATTAACTAAAAATTAGTGAAAATAAAAGTAGTATTTCCTCTAGGATTGTGCTAGTTGGTAATTGATCTGAGCTGCAGTTTACAAGTACTTCAGCTTTCCCACTCAGGTTCCCCAAAAGTTATGCAAGTAATCGGCATCTATCCATAATATCCATAGGCTGCATCTGTTTTTTCATATGACTTACCTTGTCCTGGTATGCATCAGTCTTAATATTCAAGAGGGTAATATTCCTTCAGGGTTAGTAAACCTTTCTATTTCCATTCTGGTATGTTATGTGAAGTAATGGGAATGACTGTTCAAACTATGAAACATATTGAGTGACAGGAAACTGATTGTATAGGTTTTTTAAAAAATACGTGTTATATAGATTGCATGTAGGCTTTAATGAATTTATGAAATATGATGTCAGTTTCTATAGCTGCTAATACTTGGTATAAACTAAAACCAATGTATAGTATATTTAGTGCTTCCTGACCAGCAGTTTGAGCCAAATGAGGCAGTGTTAAAGAGGGTACTAGCTACATGATTTGAATTTCTTTAGAGCCGCTCAAAAATTAAAAAAAAACTGCTCAAAAATATTTAAATTGTTTTGGTTTGAGCTGTAATTTTATGATGGCTTTATTTCTCCCATCTGATAAAAACTATTTGCTGTATTCTGAAGAAGTACTTCAAAATGAAGCAGAATAGTGTTCTTAGCTTTCCTTTTTAATTGGCATGGAGCTCTGGCTTTCATATGGGAAAGTGGAGACATTTTAAGTTGTTTTCAGAAGTAGCATGTGCACTCTGACATCTAGTCTTGGGGGTAATTTATGCATCATGTGCTGTTACCAAGATGTCTAATAATTTCCTTAAGTTCATTTGGCATCTGCAAAGATTGTTTTTGCTTCGTTCACATTATAGCTGTCATTGTCATTTCATGTACTCTTTAATCTTTTTATGTAAATTTCTGTAATAACTTTGTGAGAAACAACACTCACTTCTAAAATTTCGGAGGTTTATTAAACCTTAACCAAATACAACAAGGGACTGAATAAGGAAAAATTACAGTGCTGGAATTTCTGTGACCAGCAGCCATGAGCTCCTCTACGAAATGGATGCTCTGCTTTTTATACCCTCGGCCCCTCCCAAAAACTTGTCACTCAATTCCTGCTCTGCGATCTCTTGGTGGAGATCACTCTCTTTTAAGGATTGGAGGTCAGATGTCACTAGATGTTACTAGATGTTACTAGGAGCCCATGCCACGCCTCCTAGTAACAAGCCTGCCCTCTCCTGAATGCCCGATCAGTCACAACAATAGGAGGGAAGGGGAAGGGGACTATGGGAAGAACATACTAAAATAACATAACTAAACATCTATAAAACTTCTCTTAACATACAGATAATATTTATCTCTTAATTGTGAGAGCCAACTATTGCACTACCCATCTATAACAACCTATATAGAAATTGAAAGTTAAATATGACAAACTTCAAAGAAAAAACAAACAAACCGTTATACTTCTTAGTTTATTTTCACTTTCCTTCCCACAGTCATTCATTCTTTCTCCTTTACTACATTAGTAAAATTAGTGTTCACCTTCTGTGATGTTGCCCTTGAAAGGAACAGGCTTAATTATATTACAGGCCTGTCCCATATCTCATTTCATGTGGACTGAAAATTCCTGCTTAGAATTTTAATGATTCTGTAATAATAGAATTTACATTAGAAAAACTGAGGGCATTAAAAAGATATCTGCAAGTAACTTCTTTAATGGAAAAATGTCTCACATTTATTTATAATCTTCTAGAAAAAAATGCACATCATGTTCTTCAGTTTGTTATCAATGGACTGACTTGTGTGCAAAGCTCCTGAGTAATTCAGAGCACACCCAAGGACTTTATTAATAAAAATGCTGTTTTACCCATACTGGATATATTTTAGCCTTCTAACATCTTTGACCTTCTGTTTTGGAGGTTTTTAGATTTCTTGAAATATATATTTTTTTTTACGTTTTTACAGATTCCAAAATCTGTATTAAGTTGTGAATGTGCTTCAGTTTGACTACTAGAAAAGAGAATCATCAAAAAGTGCAGATCACCATTTTTATTTAAATGTACCTGCATTAAAATTTCGCTTGGATCATAAATACACCTTTGAAGCAAGTCTGCTCAGGATGCTCAACTGCTCATGGGAGGGAGTTCAGTTTTCAGAACCAGGAAAGATCTAGCCTGAAATAATGCTTTTTCCCCCAATACATGTTTTAGATTCTGTGCACCAATTGATTCACTATGGAGATCTGCTACTATTTCACTAGTGCTCAGATAGTCATGATAAATGGATGCTCTGTAGTTAATTCAAATTCTGAGCTTATGGAACAAAATTAACTGCTGCTTTTTCAGGTGAGTTAGGCCATGTGTTTGTTACTAGTAACTTTCATTTAAAAATTCTGAATCTATTTTTACGTGACAAAGAATCTATTTTTATGTGATATGGTCTGATACATTTTGTGTACACAGGGAAATGATGGATCATAAATGATGAGATGAAAGAAAAATGTTGAAAGAAAGAAACCCCAGGTGTTTCTTAGTGTTTCTAATGCTGATAAATAAGTTTGCAAATGATGTGAGAATTTTCTACAGGTCTGATGCTGTCTTGCAAGGTATGAATTGATGAGTTAGACATGGAAAGAAATTCTGAGGATCTGTAAATTTAATTTAGAAAGATTTTCTTCAGGAAAATCTTAGTAAAAATATGACCTGATGCTAATTTTTTGCTGGTGAGTTTTCTGTGGGGGGATTTGTTTTATTTTAGCAAAGCGAGCTGAGGGTCACTGTTGCAGACGGCACATGTGCTTAGAGTGCAGGTAGTGTGTGCCCTTCAGGCCAGCAAAGCACATGAAGAGGAGTTGAAGGAGGCTGCTGAACAGTCTCAGTTTCAGGGAAGCATTCTTATGTCTTCTGGGAGGTACTGGATAGAAACAAGGAGACTTACAAAGGCCAAGTTTATCACAAAGTGATGCTGTCACATGATTATAGATGCTCATCCCATGTCTGGAGACAATTAAGATGCTGCAGAGGGAAGCGGTGACAGTAATGGTGCTGCCTGTGGAGAAGATCATTGTGAGTCTGTTGGATCTATGGACCTCTCTTGACAAGCAAAAATCTGAAAGGCAGAAGCAACCTGTAGCAAGGGAGTCATGCAGTAATTGCACCTCTACCTTTGCTAGTTTTGTCACTCCAAAGAGGATTCCTGTGCCACGCTGGATTACCTGTGTGATACCCACCCATTTGGCCAGGCATTCTGTAGGAACGCCAAGAAGCACCTGATGGTTGTGGTCTTTGGGTGTTGTTTTTTGGCCTAAAGCTGTAATTCTCATGGTGTGATTTAAGTCTAATACAGGCATTTTTAAATGTCAAAATATATCTTCAGCTTTCTTTAAGAAATTGAATTAACCATTAAAAGTGAGTATTTGTAATATGCAAAAGCCAAATTTACAGGAAATGAATGTATTGAATATGCACGAAGTAAATCAATAGCCAAGTGACATTTGAGAGCAGAGTTTCATGTCTTAATATTAGAGGTGCATTTCAGTTACATTCTTATTTCTTCAGAATTTGGAGATGTGTCACAGGATTTGCTTTTTATATTTTTTAGCAGAGATTATTGCAATATTTCTGTCAGGTAACAAAAGGAAGGCATCATCCGTAATGGTGGCCTGTACTTGTCAAGTCATATCATGCTTTAGAGAAAAAGGAAAAAAGAGAGTAATTTGCTCTTTGTGCTAACCAAGTACTGAACCAAATTTATATGTAATTTTGGTTATGTTGACTACTTTCAAAATTGAAAGTATTTATTTTCTAAAAAAAAAAAATCTCATGTGTTGTATTAATGGAGGCAGATAAGGTACCTGAACAAAGAGTAACAAGGATTGTTTTATAGTCAGTGATAAAAGTTTTCTGTAGCCTTTTTTTTTAGAGGCCATGGCAATAAACATCTGCTCTGTTTAGTGTTTCTGGTTCAGTCTTGTTTTTCTGGTACTTCTTTCCATGATCAGGTTTAGATTAAAATTGGAAAATAACACTCCTAAATGATGTAAGCATTATGCTCAAACCTAGGAAAAAAAAAAAAAAAGTATTTTATCAAGTATATGAATTTCATTTTAACAAACACAATGTAATTTTTGACCAATCTCCTTGAGAAAATCTTTGTCCTTGAGATTTTAAATGGAAACCTTGCAACTTATGTATTTCTACTTTCTGTACAACTTTCATATAAGAAAACTATAGAATGCTGTATTACTGTGTGGAGTGCAAATTGAGCAAAATGGGCTATCTCAAACACAACTGAAACAGTAGAAAGCAGAAAAAAATAACTAAAATTTATGAAGCAAGAGATGGAAGCAAGTCATTCATTCTTATAAAAAATAAAAAGGTATTTTGTTAGGAAAGGATAAAAATTATTAAAGATTTTAGGAAAAGTTTTTTGATAACTGGTAGCTAAGAGAATAAACCATCCTCCATCAAGATTCACTAGATTTTGTTGCTGATAATTTGTATATATGTGCGAAAATCAACTAATTGATTGTGTTCTGTAATATTCTGGGTGTAGGTTGTGCCTCATGCAGCACTTGTAAAAAGCAGGGCTTTGTTCTTTTGCCTTTCATTGTCTTTATCAGAAGATTTATAACGATCTTAATACAGCACAATAAAAATCGTACTAGAATTGTGTATGCTTGCAGCAGCTTTTCTGAGTTAAAACATACTGGAGTTTTTTATGGATTCTGACTTCTTCCCTGTATTTGGAATTCAAATATTCCCTCATAATTATTTTGTGTAAGATTGTGAGTTGTAAACTTCTTATAGTCTCTAATTATATTCTTATTCCTATTTTCACTAGTGCAGCCAGGATAACTTTAATGCAAATAATGCTTTGAGTTTTCAGTATTTTCATAATATGTGGTTGACAATCACATAACCTTCCATGAACATGAGCTCTCATGGGTCAAAAAACACAGAGTAGATTAAGAATAGGAATGAGTATGTGTACTCCTAAATTCCTTTGTGGAATTGTGCACAGCAGGTTACTGTGAAGTAGGTTGTGCTTGCTTAAGTATTTTAGCCTCCACTAATTTAAGTGGAACAAAATGTTAAAAAGGAGTGAAATGACATTTCAGCTATGAACGAACAAAGGATACACACAAAAGGAGCTACAGGGTAAAAAGCATATGTTTTCTTAAATCTTTTCTGTGCATCTGATGTATGTGATGGTGTCTGAATTCTCAAGAATTCTCTGTTTATTTAAATGTTGATTAAGGAGGAATTCAGGGGTGAGAATAAGGAATTCAGGATTACTTATTTGTGAGGTAAATACTGTATTTAGCCTACTATTGAGGGTAGTGCATGGATTTTGTAATCAGTTCATAGTTAAGTAAACGCTATTACTAATTCTCTCCTTTCTGTTTCTTGGATTTCTTCCTAATAGAGTTGCCAATGATTTACATAGTGTATTACTAAAATCAAGATCAGCCCCAGAGGGTGATGATCAGTGGTAAAAAGTCTAATTGGATGCCAGTAACTACTGCTGTACCCTCAGGGGTCAGTACTGTGTTCAATCCTTCCTTCATCTTCTTCTTCATTAATAAGCTGGGTGATGGGGCATGAGAAGTTTTACTGATGAGACTAGTCTTTGAGGAGGGGCTGATACACCAGAGGGTCAAGCTGCCATCCAGAGGGACCTGGACAGGCTGGAGAAGGGGTTTGACAGGAACCTCATGCATATCAACAAGGGGAAGACCAAAAGTTCTGCAGCTCAGGAAGCACAACTCCCTGCACCATGACGTGGTAGATGTAGATGTTTTTCCCTTATCTGTTGTGCTCATATTTTAAATTGAAAGTATGAGTAGTAAATTTGTTTGCTTAATTGTAGGTCTGTTTATTTAAAGAGTTTTGACACATTGAGGAGGACACTGCATAATTAATTCTCAGGGTTTTGAGTTTTAGAAAAAGATGCAAAAGATGCTGTAAGGCGCAACTAAGCCCAGCATAGCTGAGCATTCACTTCCTCTATGGTAGGATGGGGGAGAGAATTAGAAGGGCAAAAACTATAGGAGTCATAGGTTGAGATACAGACAGTTTAATAAGTAAAAATAAAAGCTGTGCACACAAACAAAACAAAACAAGGAATGAATTCACTGCTTCCAATTGCTAGGCAGATGTTCAGCCATTTCCAGGAAAGCGGAGCTCCACCGCATGTAACAAACAGTGACTTGGGAAAAAAGATGCCTTCGCTCCAAACATCTTCTCTCTTCCTTTTTGCCCAGCTTTATATGCTATGCATGATGCTGTATCATATGGGATATCCTTTTGTTCAGTTTGGGGTCAATTGTTTTAACTGTCCCCTTCCAGCTGCTTGTACAGCTACTAGAATAGGTGGTGAATTCTTCAAAACATTCATGTTCACTGTTTACATTTCATGTTTAATTTTAGAGAAGAATGTGCACATATGCATGCCATAAATGTTGCTTCATGTGCAATCATCTTTATTAAGAGACTAATATAACATGTAAAACCAAAATATAACCCCATACTAGCTGCTGTAAACAAAATTACCCCAGCCAGAACCAGCATGGCAACGAAGAGTAGATTGCTACAGACCACACAGGAAAATTTTGTCTCTAATACAGGAGAAAAAAGATTGCTGAAGACAGCATTTAGAAGATTACTAAAGTAATAATAGAATCTGCTGATAGCTAGCAGAGCCATTTGGTGTGCGTGCTGCTGCCCTTTGTGTGTCCTTCATTGATCAACTTCTTTTTCTGCCACTAAGAGATTTTCCAGTTCTGTTGCTATCTGAATGATGAGCTAGTGGTATGTGAGAAACTAGCAATATCTTGTTAAAGGACTGTATGCATCTGATGTAAAAAACCTGGTGCACCATGCTTCTTTTAAAATTTTGGCATCTATGTAATGTTGTATGACTTCTGATTCAAAGCCAACATTTCTCTTGCTTGGAATGCTAGCCAAGATCACTGATACACTGAAATCTCTTAATTTAATCCTGCAGTTTCCTTTCTGTGTGGCTTTGCCTTTTTCCTGTGCTCTTACAGTCATAAATTAGCTAATACAGCAGATTATTTGAAATTTTGACAGGTTATTTCTGTTCCAATTTAGTGATTTTAACATGTTACCTGAAGATTATGAAAAATGGTACAAAATGAGCAGGTGTGGCTAGAAAAGCATAAGATGAAGGATCTTTCGGTTTCTCTTTGAAAAAAATAGTAATTTAGTGGAAACTCTAATATGGAACTGTAGCACTCTGAAAGGTATTGCATGCTGACCACTGTAACTGAGACATTATTTCTGAGGGATGAGTTAAGTGTTTCTATTACTGGGGTAAAGAAATCAAATAACTGGCAACAACTGGATATTTTTGAAGTTAAGTCAGGATGGAAATGTATGTGGCTAAGTATCTTACATACTACAAAGAGACTCTTTTGGACATTTTTACAAACACCTGTAGTTACCCCAATCCCATCTGACATACCTTTTCATCTGTGGGTGGAAGTAAAAATGTGTTTGCAGATGTGAAAATATTTTAGCCTATTTTAATAACGCAAGCGTTTGGGGAGCATGTTGTGCATGCATAGTGTGACTCTGCTTTTCCATTACTCTCTGTTTAAATCACATGGAATATTTAAATGAAAAACCACATTATCACCTGGATTTATTTGCCTTTGAGTGACTTTCACTGTTTTGTAGGGCATATCTGCTCCAGAACTGATAATTTTTCTATTTGAATATATTTGATTAACAGGCGATTCAGAGCACTTTGTTTTGGTAGCTGAATTTACTGTATTCAGTAGAGAGGAATAGTATGTATTTTAATGTCCTTGAAATATAATGGTTTTGACAAAAGCTTGACTTTCCTGTGGTTAAGGATTTCACGTTCTATGTCTTTTTCTTTTCTCAATTTTTTTTTTTAACTTCTTTATTTTTCTTTATGTCCTGTCTTTTTCTTGAAATATCCTCAGCATCATTTTAGCCCTTTCATGAATAAGAAAACATAAGCTTAGGGAAGTACTGCAAAAAAAAAAAAAACCCTGAGGAGAACAGGTTGTATGTTGAATTGTACAGTCTACTGATCTTCAGGAAAGAATGGTCAAAGAACAGCTGTGCAGGTAATCTGAGGTCATTTCTGCAGTCTATAAATTGCACAGTAGCTTTTCCAAATCTTTCTACTCCCCTCCTGTTCAGTGAACATTTAGAATTTGGTTTAGCAAGAAGGTTGAACTTCACAGTTTTTTATGTAACAGTAAGTCAGATAAAATAGTACTTTTTTTCCCAAGGAACTAAACCTGTCTGTGCTATTATTCTGTTTTACAGCTCACATTGAGTTTCACAAGTAGGGCTTAATACAGTGCTGTTAGTAATGCAAAGCAGCTTCCATAACAATTTTTACAGTTCATGAATCTTAATTCTGAAACAGTTTTAAAGAAGTTGCCAGTGAGGTTTTTCAAAACCCCTCCTGTAAAACTCACTTGTTCTTATGAAAAATCTTTTCCACCAGCTACCTTTATTTCTGTACTTAATCTGAAGCACTTGAAACACATAGTTTATGATTCATGAAATTGATATGAAACATTAGATCTACTGGCATAGGTGGTATCAAAAATAGTACTTCTCTAAAAAGACAGTTTCTCATTCCCACATTGATAAACCTTTTCCACATGTACACAGCTGTTTTTAGGTTTTTTTTCCTCTGGTTCATCAAGTTCTGATAAGTGAGATCTGAATACCCATCTGATGAAAATTGTCTGCGATTCTGATTTTCTTAGTTGTAAAAAGAAATTTTGTGCAATTATTCTTAGTATTGAAAATGAAAGGTTAACTTTCCATTTGTTGATGTGGAAAAATAGCTCTTAGCTGCAATATTCATACTATTGGTATTTCCTATTTAACTTGGAAGAAGGAGAGCAGATAATACTTTCCAGAGTATTTTGGTGCATTTTTTTCTACTTAAATCATGAAGGAACAGGCATCATGCATGTCTATGCACTTGAATCCTGAAATGTTGACAATATTTTGAGGGTTTTCAGAAGAATGTTAAGGGTTAATATACTGGGATGAGGGAAAGGGAGGGATATTTAGGGTTGTCAAAAATGCTGCATGCTGTGCTCAAATAGATTCTTAAGATTGGAAAATCATATTTTCAGTTCTCTTAAAGCAGTAAGTTTTGGTTTGGGTTGATTCCTTCCAGGGCTCCCTAAATCAACCAAAGTTTCCAGCCTCTAGAGTTTTTTATCCTTTTTCACTTATGTTACATCTACAGTTAAGATTAAAAACAGTGTCAGTGCTTGCTATAGTTACTGTCTTCTGAACTATGAAGAGTAAATAATGTGACAGAGAACATGAGATGAGTAAATAACAGCAATGATAACATAAAGATAAAGGTCTTACTTACTCATACTGTGTTGGAACCTGATCAGGATTTCCTCACTCTTCCTCTTTGAAAAATCTTGCTTTGGAGTTTGGGTAAGAATCTATGTTTTGTTTTGTGGTTCTCTGAAACTGAGTACAAGCACAGGTGGCTTTTTTCCCCCTTCCCTTTTCTCTCTCCTTTTAGAAATGGTGAGATTTTTAGAACCAAATATTTAAGCTGACGCTCATAAATTCATACCTAATTCTCAAAACGTCAGTTTTTAAAAGTTTGCTATTTAATTGCTTTACTGCTGGTTTTTAATTTGAAAAAGTACAATTTTAGAATTCTTACGGATTGAAATTGTTACTGAGAATTACAGAAAAATAATGTGAAGGGATTTTGAACATTAAGTATTAGTTCATAGATATGTTTTCTATTTTATTGAAAGCTGTTATAATTTACCACAGATAATTTGTAATCTTTCTTCCTGGCATAGTAATTTGTGATCTCTTTGATGTAGTTTCTACGAAGGAAGGGAGATGGGTAGGAGAAAAAATGCATCTATGTATTTTAAAGAAGTTTAGGGTAATAGTGATAACATTTCAGTCTCATAGCTCAGAAAAGGAAAAATGAGATTTCATTTTCTACAGCAACCGTCTGCTGTTCAAACTGTTCTCAGTGGCTTGCACACAACTCCACAGTATGCTCACTGAAGTAACGATTGACGAACAATTGATTCTTTCCTAGCTGTTCAAGGTTTGAACCTTATCATGGTCTAGGGAACCATGAAACACCCCAACATTATAAAAGGAATGCTACATATCCTGGGAAAGAATACTATATATCCAGAATACTTTATTTTACGAGTAAAAGGAGACATTTCTGATTGTTTTTAAGTATTCCTTTTCACAGCTGAAAGTTTTGTTTAATTACTGTTTGTTTCGGGTTTGGTTTTTGTCAGTTGCAATTAACTTTTGAAATAATTCTTCTCTTTGAAAATATTTATCTTTGTTGAAAACAGACAAGTGTGCTGAGTAGTTGCACAGAGTCTGGAAAGGTAGTCAACAGCAAGCTGCTGCATATAGAAACCTTCAGTGTGATGTGTGTTATCAAGTACCTGGCAGTTGAGGAAGGGTAGCTGTCAAGGCTGACCAGGGTTCTCCCCTTTGTGAACTGACTGGTTGTTTCTCAGTGTTTTACCAACAGACGTAGCAGCACCTCCAAAGGTAAGATACACTGATGGGATTCCCAATGGCTTATTAGTAAACCTGCGATTGATGTGTGACATTTGATGTGTGACATTTATGTAATTCAGTTTCTCCTCCTGGGGGAAGCCAGAGGTCAGAAATAAAGTAGAATGTGGTAAAGCTTGTTGATTTCCCAAGTAATTCTATTTGAAAATAAGGTATATATTTAAGATTACAAATGAGTATGCTCAAGTGCTAATTTGTGTGACTGACTTTTTCTGAAGTGCTTTTGTATTCTGTGGTCCAAAATCAACAAGAGAAAAATCTGAAACAAGTGCAAGGTAAAGAGAGATTTATAGCGATGTCACAAGAAGAGGGCTGCATCCTAAACAGCTTCCTTTTGGGTGAAATTGTAATGGGCATTACTAGTCTCAGGAGCTCTCTGAGTTCTCTGTCATTCAGATTAGTTTGATTAGGTACAAAAATGTGCTAGATTTGCTCCATTTGATTTAGAAGGAACTAACTTTAATGAAATGAAAATTTCTCTGGCTTGGAATGATGTGCATTAAAGTGTCCATTGATATATACCTGTAGCAGCCTGGAGATGGATGATGGTTGCTGTTATCTCTCCCCAAAAAGCATCTCTTCTGGAGAAGCAGCTCAGGCAAGGCACTCAAGTCCACACACACACCCCCCACAGCTGGCTCAGCAAAGAAAGGCAGGAAGGGTCTCCTGTATATGTTCCAGCAAGATTTATATTGCAGATTCGCAGTGAAGGTTTCAAGGACAGAAAGACACAGAGCTAAGGAATGTCCAGGGTTAAGTATGGGGGTCAGGAGCCAATGGTCTGAACACAGGGGTAGTATGAGGGCAGGGAAAAGAGCAATGATCTATAGGGGACATAAGAGCACACCATCAGTGAAACCACAGCAGTGGGAAAAGAGGGAAAGGAGAAACCTTTTTGAACTAGGGACATATATGAACAATAGAGGTGGGCAAGGCCCACGGGCCAATGGAAAAATCATAACTGAGGTAGATCAACATAATACGGTAGAGCACACTGGGGGGAAATCCTTTTGCTCACCCTAAGCTATGAAGTCCTCTCGGAGCCAATGGTAGATTCTTCCAGGGCAAAGCCCCAGAGATTTCCTTGACAGGCTCGGGGGCCAACACAACTCCCCTGCTTATTTTTACTAAAACTTGTTCTCCAGTGGATTTCTGCAGACACATAACAAAACAGGGAAACATAATTGAAACAATAAAAACAATAATTACAACCCACAAAATCCCTTTAACAAAAGATGAAACCCATCCTGTCAACCCCCATCGTCAGAAAGTTCATTGATCCAATCTGGGTTCTTCTCAACCTTCAAGTCCCTTACTTGCTCCCTCAGCTTCTGGATGTTTTCATGGATAGATTATGAGTGTGAAGAAAGGTTGAAGCAGCATGCCCCTTCAAAGTCCTGGCAGCCATGTCCACAGGCAAACAATAAGAAGTCTACTGCTTCTCGGTTTTGCAGTGTTGCGTGCCTGGCAGTCTCAGTGTCGCTTAAGCAGGTCACTGGGTGCAAAAGAGGTGGCATTTGCCTGCTTATTAAACCAACATTCCAGGTGAGAAAGCTCACTGAGAGCCTTAGCTGTGGATACGCAAGGTAAAAATAGTGAGACCGTGACTCTCTTTAATTTATTCCAATTATAAACTTGCTTATCACAATTTTCATCAAATTCAGTATATGATCTCTTTTGGCGTGCCTTGACCTATAGTCAAGAATATTTTTTATGTTCCATTTTGTTGTCACATTTCTTTTGTAACTTTCAGTATCTTTTGCACACATGGTTAATCTGTAGCATAATGGCATTTGACAAGTGGAAAAATCCTTACATTCTCTTCACAGTCAGAATTAAGCACTTAGAGAGGATCATGACTTCATAATCAGACAGAGACATGACTTTATTTTGTAACCTTTTTTTATGATATGCCAGTATTTATCCATTGATTTGTGTGCCTTATTGATGTCTTTAATTATTGACAGCTATTCAGATTTTGAATAATATCATCTTAAGCTCAGGGCAATTCAAGTAGATTTAGTGAGACAACAAACTTGCGGTAGAATATATTTTAATTGTTGAACTTACTGTTCATATTATTGATTAAAGGCAATTGTCTGAACCAATGACTGTGCTTTGAACACTATTTAAATTCATTTCTAACATGGTAAATTAGAAAATTTGGGTTGTTTCTTCTTTAGTACTGGAATTGTAAACTGGCTAGACGTACATGACTCTCTCTTCTGTTACATTTTTTCTTGCTATCTGCTGAAGAAAACTTCCTTTGTGCAGTTTTATAGGAGTTATATCAAACAAAGCTGATCAAATCTTGAATAATTCTTTGATTGTGAGAAATCTAGCAGAACCACAATAAAAATAATGACTTAAAGTGATGTAAGAAATGACTGAAGGCTTTCATTAAAAGTATGTTAATAATTAATGTACGGATGCAATGATAAATCCTTCAATGTATCATTTAATTCCAGTTTATGGTGTTATTTTCTCTGTTTTTCTCTGAGGAATTATCAGATTACATCTTTTTTCTTAAGCTTTTGAAATGTCATATTGTCAATTTATTCAAGAAGTTGTTCACTGAAGTACAGAATCCTTGGAGTTAAGCAGTAAAAAATTAATTAAATTTTAATTCTTTATTTCTGTCGGAGCTGCCAGTGGTCAAAGGGAAAATATTAAGGCATCAGGCAGCAGTGTAGTCTTTGGGAGTGTTTACTTACCCACACTGGGTGGTGAGAAGACATTCTAAACAGCTTCTAATCTCACACCTGCTGTTTTAGCCAACTTGTTTACTTGCAAAGATGTTTACTCATAGGCATTGGTCTGCAATGACCAATCAGTCCAATTATACCAAAACACTACATAAAAAGGATGTGCCTTTTAATGAACTTGGCTTTTTAGCCCTCTAAGACAATTTGGAGTAATATCGTTATTCAAACCGTCCCAATAATAACATCTAAGTAATCATTTTGGTTTTTTACAGCTTTCTTTGCAAATTGTTTTCTTGACCTTAAATATTATTATTATGTGTGCAGTGTGCAGTTTGATGGCACTTCCTATCTATTTGTAGTATAACGCCTTCTGCATGAGACATTCATTCAGGAAAAAGTATCAAAAGGATGAGATGAAGGAATATGTTTCTTATGATGTTTGATCAGTAAGGCAGTAGTTTTAAGCAATTATCTTGTTTATAGGGGGAAAAATAAATTACTGTATGTTGGGAATATTCTCCTAAGTCTCACGGTTTTCCACCCCAGGAATAGGAATAGTAAAGATTGTTTTCCATCATACAGCATACTGATGTGTACAGTAATTCTTGAGATGAGGCTCAGAGGTGTTGTGGAGTTTGGGAGTTTGGGTTACTGGAGGCATTCAGAGTCTCTAGAATGCACACTTGTGACATTGTACTTTTGAACAAAGGTATAGAAATCACAATAGCAATGATTCCCATCCCTTTTTTGATTTGCTGTATCCATGTTTGACAAAAAATCTCCAAAGAGGGTGACTCCACTACCTCCCTAGGCAGCTTACTCCAATTCCTAAGCACTTTGTCAGTGAAGATTTTTTTCTAATTTCTAATCTGAACCTCCCCTGGCACTATTTAAGGCCATTTCCTTTCATCCTTTCATTTGGGATGTGGCAGAAGAAACTGACGCCCACCTGGCTTCAACCTCCTTTTCTGCAGGCTGAACACCTCAGCTGCTCTTCATCTGACTTGTGCTCCAGACCTTTCTCCAGCTCCAGTGGCCTTCTCTGGACATGTTCCAGCCCCTCAATGTCCTTCCTGAATTAAGGGGCCCAGAACAGGACACCAGTGCCCAGCACAGGGGGATTGTCAATGCCTGGATAAAATGCTGTATCTAGCATGTGTTATCTTTTCAAGCAGTTGCTATAATATTTCAAACTATCAGAGGAGAGGTGTGAGAGATGCAAAGGTGTGTGTTGTTGAGAAGTCAAAAGATAGTTCATTTCCATGTGCACTGAGGAGATAAATGTGGGAGTTTTTTTGATTTGGTAATAAGTTTGTATACTAAAATGAATTTTTTTTTATCTGTTTTTCACTTGACGAATTGTTAAAAGCAGGGTGCTAAATATAATTTCTAGGGCTTATGTGAAACTTTGCATAGTGCTCATCTGTCTACATACCATCATGTTGTAGGCTTAATTTCTAATAAAAATTTGCTATACAATATGACCCATTTTATTGTCTTGTCACTGTTTTATTGTATAGCAAGATTCCTAAACTCTTGAATTATAATTGCTTAGCTGTAAAGCTTCTTGGTATGCTTGTGATTTAGTGTTCTAAATGTAATACTACTTCAGCTCCATTTCTACAGAAACTGTATCTTGCATATTTGCACAGACTGAAAATTCTGCTTTGCTTTTCATAGGATAAGAAATGGGTTCTCAATCATGAAGATGTCACACTGGGGGAACTGCTGGGCAAAGTAAGTAATAAACTGAGCTAAATAACATTTGAGTAAGTATACTGTAATAATTTCAGGCTATTCCTGTATACCTTTTCTTTTAAATTACTGTGGTATGCAATTTTTGTCTTTTTTTTTTAATGCTAATACACAGGACAGCCTTATGCTTTAAACAGATGTAAATCACAGTTGCTGCTAAACATTATAATGTTTGTGGTGAAAGTATTTGACTAGAATACATTTTTTTCTCTTTTGGAAGGGATTTGAGCTAACTAGATTCTTATAAAGCAGGATGTGGCTGTTTTGCCTTCTTGTAGTCTTGAGAAAAATGTTGCCAAATGTAAATAAAAACATGTAGAGAAAGAGGTGTATGTTTATGTATTTGTGTATAAAATTTGATATGAGATGACTAAACCATTATTTATTAAAACAAATGCTAATTGGTTATGCATGATTATTTTCCCTCATTCACTGATGAAATTAGGTAATTTCACAATCTTATTTGTATTATATTAAATCTTGTGTAGTTCATAAACTTGTAGTTTACAAAGCATGCTTAGGAACTCCAAGTCTTTACTCCAACTCCAATCAGGCAAACTTCTCAAGCTTTTGGTACCTTTGCAAAGACTGTTTTGAATGCTACTCTGTACATAGTTCTTGAAAATATTTTCCAAAAACTGGAAAAAAAAATTAAATGAGGAAGAGACAAACCAAAGCAGTAATTGCCTTCTTACTGTGATACACAATTTAAAAAATCCATAAGAAATTTAAGAAGTGGGGGGAATGAAATACTGCCACAAACTCCTGTTACCTGGGATAAAATGGCTTTGGTAGTGTAAGATGATGCAAAGTATGACCAACCTGAGCTGTGCCTTCATAAAATGCAGGTACGCAGGATCTTCACATTCTTGAACAGGATAGTCTCAAAGGAGAAAAATAAAGATGTTCCAGCCATAAAAAAGCTTTTATTTTGCTAAAAAATAAATATGAATTCATTTTGATCTGTAAAAACAGTTAAAGCAATTTGAAAAGCATTTTAGTAAGTTCAATTTATATGTGTATTGCATGTTTTTGGCACAAAGCATTTTTAACATTCAATAAAGGTAACTCAAAATTTTAAAGGATTACAGAAAGATATTCTTTAAAAAATACATAACAGTCTAAAAACTTTCTTGGAACACAGCATGAATCTTACGCATTCATCTCCAAGAAGAGTTAGTCATACTAAAAAAGATAAGAATGACACAAACATCAGCATCTGTATGACAAAATGTGAAATAAACTATTGCCATTCACCACAGAAGTGAGAAATCCAAGAGTCTACAAAAACTTGAGTTTTGGAAAAGATGAGGAAGAAATCACAAAATCTTGTAAAAGATGCAAGCTTTAGAAAAGATGAAGATTTTTCTTCACCTCAGGAGTGAATGGTCAGTTTATTTACTCAGCATTAATTCTACAATATCCCACAACATGAAAGATGCACAATAGGAATATTATACTAAAAATCATGTCTCTAATAATACTTCAATATTGTCAATAAAGAAGTAAAGCATTTTCAAGACTTAAACAAAGCTTAGGGTGGGTTCAGATTTCACTGTTAGATACTTCTGACCAGAAGGGTAGAAGAAGAATGGACTGGGAGGAACTCAGC
The DNA here is from genome assembly GCA_013401135.1 of Cettia cetti. Taxonomy (NCBI): domain Eukaryota; kingdom Metazoa; phylum Chordata; class Aves; order Passeriformes; family Sylviidae; genus Cettia; species Cettia cetti. The sequence continues at coordinate 88,375 of VZUI01053280.1, forward strand.
TGCTTGCCTCGGGTGCCTGATGCCGTTCCAGATCTCAGAGGTAGTGTGCTAGCCTCTGGAAGTGTTTTAGAAAGTCTGTCAGAGATCCTAAGCCTCACTTGGCAGCTACATCTTCATTGTCCCAGGGTACAGAAAAAATTCCAGAGACAAGTTCAACCCTACATTTCTTCCCTTGTTACTGGAAGCACGTTACTGTTTTCCATCTGTGAGGGTTTTTTTCCCTCTTCTGTCATCTTTCTTTGACAACAATAAATTCAGCTGCATGATGTAGTGAAATCTTCATCACTTAGGAGAGGAAGGAAAATGTCTCAGCAGACTCTTTTGAAGTCACATGCAGCCCCAGATACCAGGACACAGAAGTGTAGTGAATGTGGAAATTAATCAGTTACAAAATTGAGTTGTGCTTATTCTTTGGGAAATACAAAGCTTAACTAGACGTATGAGATCTATAGTTTTCTTCTTGTTTCCTTTTCTTGAGGGTTTTTTCATTCATACCAGTGTTTTATATCTCACAATTTCATTCTTATTTCATTTTTTTTTAATAATTTTTCCTTTTGGTTTTATTAAATAAAAATGCATCTGGTGGAGATTTTATGGTATTTATTACTTAATTTTTCTTCTATTAAAGCTAAAAAAACCCCTAACTTGCTATGTTGTTCAACCTAAAATATCTGATTATAAAAGGAGCTGCTTTCTAAAGTCTTGTCCAAATGGAACCCTTACAGATTTACCTTTATAGAGCAGTGCTGAGCTTGAGTTTTAAAGAAATTCTGAATCACCAGACACAACAATATGTTTTGCAGTGGGTTTAATTAATGATAAAAATTAATATTCAGTGTTTTCATTCTTTGTATTTTGTATTTTTTCTTTCTTATATATGAGAATGTTGATGGTATTTTGGTGTTTTGTTCACAGTTTTTGAGATCAGTTTTGGTCTCTTCCAGACTGCAAGTTAAAAACTATTCACAAAATGCAATAGTATGAAAATGAAAGAGTTCAGGTGTAAGAATAAGAAGAACAAAGTACTACAGTGGATTTGAAATGTTACTTAGAGATTTTATAAGAAAATTCTAGTTGCTTAATTAATGGTGTTTTTTTCCTCTTTCCAGCAAGGTCAAACCAGAACTCATACACTGTGTCCATATAATAGATGTACTATGTGTGTACTACTGAGTGAATGACTTTGCTTAGGGCAGATACTGGAAGAAAATCTCATTTGGCTTTATAAACACATTCCAAAGTTCTGTTCCAGTTCCATAGCTGCATTACTTTTTCTGGCAATTCGTTAAAATTTTATTTATCTTTTCCCCCCTGATTTCAGGGTAATTTTGGTGAGGTGTATAAAGGAACATTAAAGGATAAAACTCCTGTTGCTGTAAAAACTTGCAAAGAAGATCTTCCTCAGGAGCTGAAAATAAAATTTCTGTCAGAAGCCAGGTAGGTTCTCTAAAATTTGTGACAGTTCTTTTCAGTTTTTTTCACCAGATGCGTTTACAAAACCTGACCCTCTGAAAAATTCAGGAAAACAGTAGTCAAACTTTTCCTTCCTTTCCCTCTCTCAATGCATTCCACAGCTGTTGCCCTGGTAACTAAACATTGGCATTTTTAACGTGGGAATACAGTAGCATCTGCACTTGCTGAAACCATCTCTTTGACAAAGCAAGCCATGCCTGTAAAATAAAATGTTGTTGTCTAAGTGCTTTCATTTAGAACTTCTAAGATGTACTGTGAGGATTGGGATAAGAAGACTGGATGATGTTTTTAATTTAAATGTGATTATATCAGGCTATACTCCTGCCTTACATGCCTGGCCAATTCAGGTGATCAAATGTGCCCAGATTACTTTTCTTAGAGGGGTATGGACCGCATTTAGTAATTTTCTCTTTGTAAGAAGAATTTGCTCCAGTAGAGGTATTTTATACTCTGTCAATCAGCATGAGATTATATGCTTATTTTTCAAATTACAATTATGATGCAATGTGCAAAGTATTCTGAGTGTCAGCTGATGTGCATAGATAGTCTCTGAGACTCCAGGGAGAGGAGTGTCTTGAGATAAATATCATAATTTTTAAAGTGCCTTGCTCCTTCTTGATATGAAGCTTAATATTTTTAATTTCTACTCCCAAACTAGTATGATCAGTATTGAAAAATAAAATATACTATCTGCATTAAATGAATGAAGATCAGCCTCTCTATCTATTGAATAATTTTAAAAGACTTGTCATTTAGCAATAACAGAGATATGTCATTTGTTAAGCAGCTTGACACTAATGGGAAAAATGGTCTGAAAAAATGGACTGTTATTTTTCGCTAAATGTGTGTATCAGGTAGGTTAGTATTTTACTCTTGATCCTAGGGAAAAGAGAAAAAGAGGAGGTGCTTAAATATCGGGAGAAACATTTAAGTTACAAGGTCTCTGTAGGATTTTTTTTTTGCTCTTCATTTAATTTACAAATCATTGCATGCTGTTTTAGGCTGGAAATGTTCTTATTAAAGCATTGTGTCAAAAGATGTAAACGTTTTAATTCTCAAAATTGCTGTCCTTATAGTCTTCTGAAACTTTCTGTATTAATTAATCTCTCAAAGTAAAATGGAACAAGTGTGTTTTTGAACAGTGCAGCAGGGAAGCATACAGGCACACTGTGCATACTATTTTGAAGTAGCTCTGGTTCTGGTCCATCACTGAAATTCTGATTAAATACAAGGGTTCTTAAGAAACTGCAAACCTCTCAGACCATTTATCAGTTGTACAGATAAATGTCACATAGACAAATGGTAAAATTACAGTAAGAATAATTTTTGATTTATTAGTGAATCAGTTAAATTTTTCATTTCCAACAGAGATCTATTACATTGATTTTGATAACAGTAATGATTTTTTTTTTCTTTGATAACAATAATGACATCTTCCAATAAAGTAACATTAGGGGTTTAAGATATTTTGCTGTAATATTTAATTGACCTGTACAATAAAGTTTATTAATATAATAAGCTTCTTGTGTGTTTTGCAGAATACTCAAACAGTATGATCATCCTAATATTGTAAAACTTATAGGAGTTTGCACTCAACGACAGCCTATATATATTGTTATGGAACTTGTTCCAGGTAATTAGTTTTTTTCTTTTTATATCAGCGTATTTCCATAGACTTTATTGTTTCCATAGTGTGAAATGTATTGTTTTCTATATGTCTCATTCTGCATTCTTTTGAGGTGACTGACCTCAAAAGTCACCTGTGTTACAGATCTTTGGTAATGCTGGCTTCTACTAGCTTTGGAGTGGTTGAGCTCCACAAATCTGTTGAAAATTTTACTGTAGCATTTAAAGACGAGAGAAGCTTCATTATTCTATTGATGAGATATTAAATGGTATTTCATATGACAATAGAGTTAGGTAGTGAATATTAAGAAGTATTTAAAGAAACTTCATGTCTGGGTAATGTATCAATTTTAAATAACTCATGTTTGGGTCACCTTTAGTAATATACATATTTTTCTTTATCAGAATGTATTGTTTTGTTTTTAGGTTGCTGTTGATTTAATTTTGGAATTGAGTTAATTTTATTCAGCAGTGGCTGGAGTGAATTTCAAATTATTGGGATGATAACAGCTTTTGGACAATTTTACCTCTTTGTTGATTTTCGCAGCAGCTGGCAAATGTGTTGGTTTGGTAGCCTCTAGTACTGTTTTGTATGCAACACCGTATTTGTGTTATATATCACTGGATTGGTCTTCAAAATTATACAGCAAGCTGCTTTAAGAGCCATTTTTTTCAGGAAGACCTAAATTGCTTATAATTCTTGAATATTGGCTATAGAATGAGAACACTGATGAAATATTTGACCTTGTAGAGTTTTCTGCCTTTATTAAACTAGATTATATTAGATTATTATGTTTGTATGGACAATTAACTTTATTAAAATGGAGACTAAAAGCAGTGTCCTCGGTTTTAAGGGGTACTTTAGTAATCATCTTCTCCAGACATTTCCAAAGATATAATTAAATCCTGACCTTCTAATATCTTTATCATTCTGGTTCAGGTTTTTCAGGGCCTTGTACAAGTTGTTGAAACATGCTAATGCAATTGAGGAGGAATTGAATGAGAACTTACACATAATCAGGGGATTCTCATGCCTGTTTTGCAGTTCAAGTCTATCCAAACATATTTGGGTTTGAATTTGCTTCGGGAAGAAAGTCCTTGCAAAGAGAATTGTTATCATGTTTCAATGGTCTGTAAACCCCCTGGGCTGTCTGCTCTGCCTGCATGCCCTCATAAACACGGGACTGCCTGCAAGCCATCATGCTTTCCCATGTGCTTTTACATCTTGGCACACCAAGCGCCTGACCAAATCAGCAGAAAACATAAGGATGCCAGAGAAAAGTCAAATCACTTAAATGAGTAGAGAAGCAGTGATTCTGATGTTACTGTTCTTCTCCTTTTCTAGTGCCAAGTTTGGATAAGATTACAAAAAATGATAGTTAATAGTGCAGTGACTTGGTATTTAATGCTGCTCTTTAAGGAACAGGACAGTGATAACCTTGTCTTCCACTTGACACTAAACTTTCTCAGTATCTTCATTGTTTTGTCTTAAATGTGTTTATGCTTGAAGGTGTTTAAGCAGTTCAACTCTGACATTCTGTTTAATAACTAAAAATATTGAGTTTTAACTTAGAATTGCATTCTGTGAATATATGGCTGAGAACACATGTAATTTATAAAACTGTCTGACAATTTTTTCCCTGAGGAAAAAATTAGAAGCGTCTCCATAAAACAAGGTATTTCTCCTATGTTTTCTGACTTCTGTCTAATGCTTGCAAATTTTCTACCATTTTTATATCCCAAGTACATGTAGGCTGTACATCTAATGTGTCTTTTGAGACTCCTGTGGTGTGGTTCCATAGCAGTTAATTCTGCTCTGCATTCCAGATTTTGATTTCAAGCCAGAGTCTTAATTTATTAAGGTATTAGAAATGTATATTGAAACATAGCACTTTATATAGAGAGGTGCTACTCTGTTACTGATTGTGTCATGAACTGGCTCTGCACAGATATCTTTGTTGTAAGTGTAAATAGGATTGAAAACCTTGCATATGGATAAAGGCCTTAGTGAAAGGTTGCAGATGCATATTTAATTATGTGTGGATGTTACATGCAAAAGCCCAAATGTTGCCAGCAAAGAACAGAGAAACAAAATCATCAAAGACAATTATCCTTTGCAGTAGACCCTTTTCTTGGGTGGTGGTGTGGGGGTTGTAAGCATAAGTGTCCTAGGGTAAGAACGGTAGTAAGAAAAAAATATCAAGATGGGTGAAGTGAGAGGATTAACTGAAATAGTAAACAATGTAGCATATAATGGATACATAAAATCATAGAATGGTTTGCGTTGGAAGGGGCCTTGAAGATCCTCCAGTTCCCACCCCCTGCCATGGGCAGGGGCACCATCTGCTAGAACAGGTTGCTCAGAGCCCCACCTCATTTGGCCTTGAACACAACTACATATTAGCAAGAAAAACATCATTTACTTTCTGTTTGCTTGCTGTTGCCCATGCTGATCTCACTGTACATGTCATCCCAGTGTCCATCCATCATAGATTACTCCAGTACAGAAAGACTTGATCCTTTTTGCAATCCACATATGAGGAAAGGTCTTAATATAATGTATATGTATGTTACATAGATCTCTCTTTAAGGGATAGACATATAAGAAAATACATCTGATCTCCCTGCCATTGGCTGAGGTTTTGGAGGGCCAGGTCTCTTCTCTCCTGAGTCTTGTCTTACAGGTCTTTCTCCAGGTTCCTCTACAAGTGGGAAGGAACATCTTGTACAGAATGTGTGCACTGTTTATTTATTGTAGCATTTAGATTATTGCTTTCTATAAGATATTATTTTAATTGTTGAAAAAATAAACTCAGTAAAATGTTCTTTGTCATATATAAACTAAAATGTATGTAACAGCAATTTCCTTCATGTATGCATGGCAAGTTACATGTATGTGAGAAATGTGTCCTAAAAACACCATTCAGGAATTTGCAGAGAGTTATAAAAGATAATTTTTTTTTAATCCTAAACAAATTGTTCTGCCTTTGCTCCCCTTGCCTTCCCAAAATTACCAGGATAGCCATGGAAAATGAAGCAATAAACCATTACAATTTTTCTAATAAAAGTTTTATGTATTTGTAAGTTGAGATCTATACACAAATCTGATTTGCAAGCTTAGGTTATGCTAGCTAGCTCCTGTGAAAAAGGAATTTAGCCAAGCAGATAGTTTTAAATTTTTTGTGATTGCATGGATACATTTGCAATAACCATTAAATAACCCTTAAACTCTTACACATAATTAATTTTATTCTTCTTTACTTAAATGACATTGAAGTACTAACTAAAAGGATAGGCATCCCAGATCTTTGTAAGGGCCCAGTGCTGTAGTTGCTGGTGGCTTTTCAAGAACCATGTAATAATAAAACCCCCATAATTTTATAATGGCCTGGTTTTCTTCTGTGAAATTTGTGGTAGACTAAGAAATGAGAAAACAACTCTACTTGGAAATGATTTTTCTATCAAAACATTTTTTTGTTCATGGAGAACTTACCATAGAGATTTTCCTTTCTTGAATGACTTTCTCTATGACAACTCTTCCTAGTTTGAAAATATTAAGAGTGTTGAAAAGACTGCTGCTTAGATAAATCAAACTGTTGCAACGTGTTGGTATCTTGAAGAACTCTGAACATCATATAGGTTGCTATAAATTATTTTCTTTGTAATATTCTTCATAATTTTTACTGCTTTATAGTCAAATGCTCTCTAAGATGGGTTTAATAAGGTTGTTAACAAGGTCATATTTGATGGAATTTTTTTTCTGGTATCTTCTGATGTAAAAATAGGAATATTGCACTGTTTTGTAACTGAATACGGTAACTTTTAATTAATCTGTTGTGATACACTTAAGTATACAGTTTATCCTAAGAAAGACAAAAGTTGTTAAAATGAGAATTGCTAATGAATTTTGGGAAAGAAACCCTGTATGTTGAGTCTTGCCAAATGCTTGATGGTAGTATAGAGCTGTGAGTTTATATTGTCCTTTGGACTTAACTGACCTGACTGAAAAGTAGTTAAAGAAATATGCAACATGAGTCTTAAAGCTGTTCAGGGAGAATTGCTGTGTATTTGCAACCAATGGAATTTTCTAATGGAGATAAACCTTTTTCGGGGGTTGTTTCCCACATGAGAAAGAGCAGAACTTCTTGTAAGAGTTTATAGTGCTGTGTAAGAAAGAGTGTTACTTTCCTGTAATGCCAAGTCAGTCTGAAAAACTGAGTATTCTAGTCACATTTTCTGTTAATTTATTCATTTTTCTTTGCTCTGTGTCAGTTGTCCTGGTGGGATTTTTGTGCTTTATCTTGCATTGTTGACCTTAAAACTGAAGAAAGAGAAATAATTATGAGGAGATGCTTCAGTATTCAGAACAGCAAAGGAGCTATTTGCCATTGTCTCTTAAGGCCACATGGGGCATAAGGAGTTTCCATAACAGCTAATTTTTAGCAAATTTATATGATGATCAAAAGTACTTCCTAGAATACTGCCAGAATCCAGATTGATAACCTGAGAGAAATGGATGCTAACTTTTGTTGGGGCTTGGAGATTTATCAGGAGAGATTACAGAGCCTGCTTCTTGTTCTTTTCTTTTCAGAGTGAACTCAGCATCTTTTAATGAAGAAAGACAGGAAAAAAAAGAAAATTCTCTTCTCTTTTACTCTTTCTAACTGTTATCTTTATGTCTCCAACTTCTCTTTTAGTGATCATGCATGACAAAGAGGGTTTTAATTCATCACAATACTCAGGATCATCTAACTGCATTTACCTTTGCTTATAATTTGTCATCCAATCTCCCATGTAACCAAAAGGAACTGCAGGAGTCTCATTAAAAATTCAAAATTTTTTCCTCTTCCTTTAGGAAAGAACAAATCAAAACTAATCTGTAATCTGTAAGATACAAAAAGCAATCCTAAGATACAACATTCTTTCTTCTCCTTCTTTATGTTAATTTCAATTTACTTGAATCTTAGTCCTGAAAGGAGAATTTAATTTAAAGGTAATAACTTGGCATGTCCCTGAAATGTGTGTTCTAGAATGGGGCATTTTGAGGATAGATGTGGAATCTTGTGGTACAGTTACCACTTTTTGTAACTATTTCAGCAGCTTATCTTGTAGAGTCTTCCTTGGTGCCTCTGTCCCTCCAGCAAAGAGTCTGCAAGATAAGCGCCATCATCATGCTTGCACCAGCTCTCTCTGGAAAGATTTGCCTCATTAAAAGTAGATGCAAACATCTTTGTATATTGTAGTGTGTCTTGGTTTAGGAAGAGAGGTGTCTGCCAGGGAAAGCCGGAGCTTCCCTTGGAATGGAGAATGTAAACCCCCTCCCTACAAAATATTATAACTTCGAAATTAAGGGGCTTTCAGGCTTTCATATCTTTATATGGGGATAGGAATAACAGTTCTTTACTAGGAATATTAAAAATAAAAATGTAGTAGTACAAAAAAAGCAAGCAAACAAAAAAGAAAACACTGATAGAGTCAGAATACAACCCAACACCCTGTTGATCAGGGTGTTGGTAGCAGTCCAATTAAACAGTGGCAGAAGTCCTCCTGAAGTGACAGATGTCATTCTGTTGAAGCAATGATCCTGTAGAAGGGTGCAGTCTTCTTCTGAAGGTCCAGTGGTAGATCCATCCAGTCTTCCTCTGGGAATCTCCAGTGGAAAACAGGCTGCTGTAGTGTTCTTAATTTCAGATTTTTATCCAGGTAGGAATGCTTGGCTTGTCCTACTGGGTGGAGCATCTCACAATGGGATGATGTAATTTTATCAGTCATGCAGTGAGACTCAATGGCCCATTAACAGAAGATATCCCCTGGAGAGAGGATGGGTCATGGAAGAGATGAAGAAAACACCTCCCCAACCAGTTTCAACAGATGGCAACAGAATACGTACTTTTGGTTACATCTTTCATTGCAGCTCAAGACACAGTGCTTGATTCAAGGTAGTAGAAGGAAGCTTGAAGTCACATGTTTTGTGACCTTCTCCTTTTAGAAGCTGGAACGTTTAATCTCAGGTTGGTAACCTACTTTCTCTGTTTCGGGTTTCTATATATTTAAACATTTTTATAACCAACATAGTTAAAATTAAAACCCCAAAAATATTTTGGAATAATTTTATTTCTGTCTTGTCTGAATTGTCTGTTGAGTCTTAATATAGCTTCCTCTAGCATATGCATTATGCTAATATGATCCATGATGAGGATATTGTATGTTAGGATATTATGAAAACTAGATGATCTTCCTGTATGAGATCCTTGCCTCAGACGGTTCTAAACAGTTTCCCAGCAGTTGTCTCTTGTCTCCTGATCCATTCTGTGGCCATAAACCATATTTAGTCTATTCTATTAGTGATCTGCTCTAATTGCAGTGATCTGCTCTGATCCGATTCTCACCCCCTCTCCCCAGAGTGTGTTTGTGGACATTTTTCATTCTCCTGCTAATGCATTGTAGACATTTCACTGGAGTGCTTAAGGTGTCCGGGGTACCAGTGCCTTCCTGATACCACCATAGAATTCCGTTCTGTAGATACATGCTTTAAAAAAAACCCACAAACTTCCTTTTTAACTTAACAGTGAGTTTGTGATCCTTGTTTTATCTAATTTGTGTTGATATGTTCTGAATGCTGGCAGTTGCAAAAAGGTAGAGCTATGCCTGTACATGTAAACAGCTATGAAAATACCCAGTAATCTAATAGCATGGGAAGATTGTCAAAATTAGATTTTCAGCTATATTCAGATTATATCTAGACATGTGTAGCCAGCTTCCAAGGGGGAGTTCAGCAAGGTCATAACTTCTGTCTTTGCAGCTGGATAAGGTAACCTATAGAGGTCTGTTCTGACTCATTTGGCATAGAAATTGCCAGTGCTACTGATGCAGAGAAAAATCAGAGGTGACAGGTTTTATTAGCTCAGGTGCAGCACTGCTGAATGTGACCTGCCCTGGCTCCCTGGCACACCCGGAAGGAGCACAGCCATTTCTGTCGTGCCTGTACCTGTAGTCACCACCCCCCGAAATGCTCATAAAATTACTAAACCTGGCACGTCCAGATATGGGTTAGTGGGCATGGTGGTGTTTGGTCGAAGATTGAACTTAATAGTCTTGGAAGTCTTTTCCAACCCAAGGGGTTCTATGATTCTTAACCCAAGCTCTGGGGTTACCTCTGAACCCTGTTCTTGCGGCCCTACCTGCAGCTGGGTTTGATCTAGCTTGGTGTATTCACTCCCTTTCTTCTGAAATGTGACTCCATTGCTACTTTATGTTGCAGCAATTCTTCCACAGGGTGTCTTATGTCAGAAACATGCAAATAAAGACTGGTGTCTTCCTGACCTACCAGGCTCACTCTTTGGCTTTTCTTGGAAAAGAGGGCTCCAGGGCATAAAGTGTAGAAGTACCTACAGATCCATTATAGGTGGTGCTGAGGAGCTGATACAACTTAACAAATCTGGAATTACTTTTGTGGAATTGCTCTTATTTTCTGCATGTAGTGATAATTCAGAGTATAGCACCAAATCACAGCCGACTGTGTATTTTTCTTGTTACTTGCACTGGAGCCAGTGAACCCATTTATAACTAAAATTCAGTTCTGAGACTGAGATGTGTATAATTTATTTATGAATATGAAGTACAATATCCATATTATCTTGAGCTTTTCTAGTAATTAATCATCTTCTTGGATAAAGGAGAGCAGATGCTATGAGCAGCAGAAGTAGATGTGTCTCATGGCTTACTTGAGCCTTAGATTTGACTTCCTGTCTGTGAGGTGCCACTGATTTCATACACAGGCCTGGAATGCTGATTGATGCTGGGAAATATGTGAACTTTTAGTTTTACATTGTGCAGTTCAGCTGCTGCATTTTCTCCTTTAGTGTGTTGTCACTGTTGAGTCGGAGACAGGGATGCAATATATGCTGAGGATCATGTGGCAAGAGCCTCGTTTATTGTCCAGCAGCTCCTTTTATAGAGCTTTTCAATTTCCCATGCTTACAGACGTGATTGGTGAAGGGTCTCAGCTCTGCCTAGCTCACTAAATATGGGTGGTCTGTGCTTCACAGAGGTTGGCTGAGTCCTCTGTCTGGCTTTGAGTCTGACTATCCTTGCCATGTCTAGTTTGAGCTAGGCTGGTTGAACTGGTACCCATTAAGCCAAGTCATCTGTGCAGATACAGTCCAGCTATATCTGTCGTAGTGTGTTTTTTTCTCTTTCCTTTCTGGGAGCAGTGAAATGTCTATAGAGATAATTCATGGGTTTTTTTCTAATTGCTTCTCTTTAGAGAACTCCTCAAACTTTAATGAAGTTTTGCATGATCTGACCCATCGGTTGTACATCTTCTGTAGCTGTCTTTTGTGAGCAGATTTCAGATCTGAGTCCTATATTGCAGTCACATCCTGAGTCTTTACTGCACACTGTCCATAATCAATACAACAAAAAAAAGGGTCAGTCAAATTTCAGTTAGAGATAAGGTGAAGTGATAGTGACTGTCTGGCTTTGTTTTCTATTCAGTTGTTTTTTTCTCTAGTCAAATCAATTATCTTTTAATTATTACTGAAGTCACTGTCTGTCTACCTTACAGTTTCTCTTCACACAGATGCCTGTCTGCTTCTCTAGTTTTTGCTTCTCTTACTTTATCCTCTTAAGTTTCCAGCTTCCATTTTTATTTATTTCTGCGTCTCTGCAACTTGCTGTGCTTCTGCCTGCGCCATCTGCTCTTGTTGGGCATTTTACTCAAAAAGCCAGACACCTCCTATGGATTCCTTCTCTCTATCCAACTTTTCCCTCTCCTCACCAGCCATTGTGCAGTACACTCACATATACGTACAAACCCTGTTTCTTCTTCCTTTCCTTGCTCGTAGCCCTGTAATGCACATTGGTCTCTTCCTTCCTCTTCACTTCATGGATTCCAGATTATTTAGAAAAGTCAGATTCCTTTGTTAGAGTTAATGGTGATTAAAAATTGCCTTTGCCTCAGAGCTACTGTTTAGTGAAACAGGAGCAAAGCTCTGGTCTCCTTTTATTGTAGCATCAGATCACAGTTGGATTTTCATCTCTTCATATGTTCTAGGCTTTGATGTTACTATATTTTGTGTTGATATTGTACAGAATCAAATCAGCAAGGAGAGGAAACTAGAAAATCCATTTTTAAACTGAATAAGAACAGCCAAACTTAAAAAAAATTAGCAAAGTGTTTTGGTAGTTGCAAAAACATCTTTTTATTCATTCTTATTAACTTTTTTTTTTTTTTTTTTACCTAGAACAGGGTTTGCTATGGTAGCTATTTAATTTGTCTGGCTATTTAATTTCCACTATTCACCGTTTTTCTTTAGATTAAAAAAAAAATGTGTTCTTCAGATACATTGTTTCACATCAGCTATCATGTTTCTCTAATCTGGAATCCTTTTCAAGGCCTTTGATTATGGATTATTAAGCATAATATAGTTACAAGAATTATTTATTGAAGAATGGAAGACCTCCTGGGGGAAGATGCTTTACCTTTCAGTTAGTTTCTGAAGTAGGCTTTATCACTCTCACATCATATCGATCACTATCATATGATAGTATCATATCACATTATAATGATAATGCATATCATGATCATGTGATATGCGTAGTGTCATAGTATACTACGTACTCACAGTGGGTTATCCTTACAGCCACAATATTAAAACATTTGAGTCCAGGTAGTCTGGGTAATGTTATTTTGGCAGCACAGAAGACAAGGCATGCTAACTGTTGATGTCTCACTATGATTCCTGGTTTCCTCTTGACAGGTGATGACAGACTCTCGTTTGGACAGGCACTTATGTTGCATGGGATATTGGCTTCATGCTCTACCTTATTTGATCCACCAGAAATCTAAAGCAGGACTGCTGAACATTGTCAATATGTCATTTATTTTGATTATCATATGTTTGTGGGCTGTCATCCCCTGTTGAAAGGAAGTGAAATAGCACACATAAATGTGTTGTAACCTTCTTCTCATCTTCATTTTATCACAGTGCAGTTATTTTATGCTCATGAGTCATCTTTGTTCTGGTCTCATCTTTGTTCTGGTCTGTTAAAAAGTCATCCACAAAACAGTTCTGGTACAAGCCACATTTTCTCTGTGTTTACTTCTTTGCTGCTGCTGCTCCTGTCCTTGGCTCTCAATGCACATTGTTAATTTTTTTTTTTTTCTTCATCTTTTGTTTTCACATACAGGTATTTCTACTTACACTTCATTACTGCCATTGTTAATATTACATTGGCAGCACTTTGCATGGTTATAATGGCTTTTATTTGCTTTGCTTAACAGGAAAAATAAAGTTTTAACTGGATTTCACTGTAGGCAGTTAGAAAAATAAACCTTGGGTTTATTTACAGTTTCTGTTAGTACATAGATAAAATAAAAGAACAAAAAAAGTGAAAGCACTGCATTGCATATAAGCGATGCATTAGTTGAAGTGTGAAGGCACAGTACTTTATTGAAAATAAGTAGTTTAGAATTTTTAAACCCTTGTATTTTAAATACTTTGTCAAATAGCTTCTTATATACTTAAAAATCATATCTCCTAGAATTCCCTAGAGATGCATGTTTACTATTTTAAATTCATAGTTTTAAGTAACTCCATTTGGGTTTGTGTTTTAGATCCCATGTATAGGAAATAAAGGAAATTCTAAATTGGTTTAAGGCTACTTAAACTACTGACCAGTTAAATTCTCAAATTTATACAGGTGCAGGTAAAGGTAATTTCAATAATATTGCAATGGCCTGTAAATCAATTAGGAATACTGAATTCTAAAGCTCCCCTGCGTTAGAAGGACTTATTAGGAGGTGTAGCCACAAGCAAGATGCATTTGCATGATCAATATGTTTACAAACATAAGAAGAATTAAGTGACCTCTTTAAACAAATGTAGTTAAAAAGGCTGTTTAACAAAGTAAATTCTCCCACTTGAATAAAACTTATATGTGAATAATAATACATATTACTTCATATAGTTTGTAATAATTGGTATTAAGAAACTTATTAATGTTTGTATAATTATTTTATAATATTATTAGGACACTAGATAGAGATGCAGTATACAAACAATGTATGTTTATATACCAATTCAGTGGGAGATTTCCCATCATAATTTCAAAACATATTTTAGTTGTGTTTAGTGTCAGGATAGTTGTCAGAATGATGGCAAGAGTGCCTAGAGCAAGTAGGTAGGTGTCATTTTGGACACCAGCTCAGGAAAACACTGAAATATGTGGTCATACTTGATTATAAATGCCAGTCAAATCAGAGATTGCCATAACTACTTTGTAAACCTATTTAATGATTTTCATTGTTGTTTCTTGCATTTTTGGTTTCTTCTCATAGATCACAGGGTTTGGTTTTTTCCTCTTTCAAAACAATAGCTTGCTTTTTTGTATGAAAAGGAGTGAATTGTTTTACTGCCGTGATATGCTGTCTATTGTACAAGACGAAGTTTGTGCTGTAAAGCACAGCCAACACAGGGAATTGCTGATATGTGGTATTTTTACACTCTTAGAATTCCTGCATGTAATGAGAAATAGTTCCCATTCATAGCAAAATACATGAAGGGCTGTGTTCAGGAACCCAGTTATTGGATGCTCTCATGGAGCTTCTGCTTATGAGCTACATTTTGTCCTCTACTTAGTGAAATAGTTCTGTTGTACTAGGAAGGGACACCAGTACTGTTACTTATCCTCCTGTAAACCCGAAACAGGCAAGCCATCTCTGCTAGGTGATAATATGTATGTAATGGTCTAGTGTTTTTTGTAGTTCTTAGCATTGTTAGAATATATCTCATTTTCTAGTGGTGTTGTGGGCCAATAACTGGAATAACAGGTAGCCATGCAGAGTACAATGGAAATTCCACATAAAAGAGAAAGTATTGCTTTCTATTATGTAGTCATCTAGTTTTGTATCAGTTGTTTTGTAGTCTGATAGATCTGTTTATTTCATATTTATCAACTGTTATTGTATTGGAAATAATGCTCTGACACTATGTGATGCATATAGTGAATTAGGGCTTTTTTTGTTAAAACTTACTTTAAACAGTACATAAAGATATTACCTAACCACAGCTCGGCACTGAAGAGTTTGTAGAGAAAATACTTTTAATTCAGCCTTGAAGATATTCATGTGGATGCTTTTCTGAAGATGAATAGCAGGAACATTGATCACAGTAAAAGTCAAAATTTACTGAGGAATAACTCTGTTACTTAAAAGGGCAGACACTTAAGCCTATGTTAGTATCATGATGAGGCTAGTCATATTTAACCTAAACACTACATATATTGTACAGAGTCAAGATGGGTGTCACTTGGCTATTTTATTTTGTCTGCTACTTACACTGCTTTTAATTAATATTAAACAATATTTAGAAGATTGTTTTGCTATTTCTATGCAAGGACAGGTACAAGAAAACAGAACAGCTAGTGAAAACCCTGAGACAGATTAAAATAATGTAATTAAAACTCTATTTTGGTGATAGGTATCAAGTGCACTGTATACAGCTTGACATATGGTGCTGGTTTTGGTGGAAACTCTAGAATTTTGTAAAATGCATGCCACACTCTGAAAATCAGCAAGTCTAAATCACTTCCTGATGGTAGTGAATTGCATTTGCAAGTAACAGGCTTGTGCTGTGAGTTTGACATATTCTGATGTAAAGGAACTGAGCAGCTTTTAATATCATTCAGAAACAAATAGTTGAAAATTGGAATATTAATCTGATTGCCTGAGCATATGGGAAACAAATTATAACATGTATTATTTTTTAAAAAGAATTTAATGGATATAGTTGGGTTTGCTTTAAAGTTTGTCTTTAAGTTTCCTTGTTGTCTTTAATACCCTTGTTACTTGAGAACAGATAGTGAAACTATCTGATGATTGTGGAGAGCATTAACTTTTTTTATACAAAGAATTTATATGAATTGTGAGGATTATAGTTTAAACTGATGTTGTTACAGCAAGTTTCTTAAATAGAGATTTTAAGATCTTAAATGTCTTTTAAGGTCTTAAATGTACTTTTATAAGCTGCCTTGATTTACTGCTCTCATTCAAGTAAAGCTGCAGTTTGTCAAGAAGGGGATACTTCACATTCATAAAGGCATGCTGTCATATTTACTCACTAAAAGGTGAGCTCTCAGCACAAAAATAACAAAATTTTCATCAGTTTGTTTTGTGTGTTGAAGGGGTGAATTGCTTAAAAGTTATTTTTAGCTATCTGCTATAACTAGAATAATTCTGTTTATACATGCAAGAAATGACACATAATTAATTGGAGTGTTTATCTTACTTCCCACTGGCTGTATCTACTTTTTAGCAGTTACCAGACTATTTCAGTGGCCTCTCAGATTAAACAAAAGTTGTTTATTACCCGGTCCAGTTTGCAGTAGCCTTCTGTCCTTTTCCATTGGAGTTTAAAAGTAAGTGTATGGTATTTCAAATTGGCTTAGTTTTGCAAGAACGAATACTAATAGTCAGTAAATTCCTAAATGAAAGGAAACAAATACTGGAGCAATGACTGGCTATTCACTGTCAAATAATTGTGTGGTATGAAAAGCTCTGATGTGACTTTTTGTCTTTGCCTGAAATAATAAAATATATTTTAGAAAAATCTTTAATACATTTGTATCAATCAGAAGATAGCTTTTCAGTGTTTCTATAATATTCTTCCAGCTTACCTTTGTCCTAAATCAGTTTTTCAGAGTATTTTTTGCTAACACAATTAGCTTTTTGGAAATTCTCCACCCTGACCCCTCTCACTTCTCAGATGAGAGGACAATGGCTTTGCTCCTCCAAGGCAGAGGACTCTGAAGGCACAGTAATAACTGTTCACATTCCACTGCCCTGGTCAAATGTCCAGCTAACATTTCCCAAGAAGAAAACTTCGTTACTCCTCCAACATAGCAGTATAGAATTTGAGAAGCATCCCTGCAAATGATCAATTAAAAAGCAGTTACTTTCATGTAGCTAATAGAACCTAATCTCTTTATTCACAATTAATAATTTTGTGATTAGAGAAGAATTGTGGGAAATGGATTTGAAAAAGGGATAATCCGACAAAGAATATGTGTCACAGATTGTCAGTTGTTTTTGTCAACAGTTTTAAAGTGAGTCTGTATTTAATGTACACTGGTGAAGATAATAGGTATATCAAAAGGATGCTGTGCAATTTTCACTTTTAAGCACCTAATATTTAAGGGAAAATGTATTTTAGAAAGATGAGTTCCTTCCTTTTTCTTGGACTAGCCTCAAACTGATGGGATGAGCTGAACACCTAATTACCTGCATTTTGTTTGGTCTTGTACCTCTGAGAGATAAATGTGAGTATCTATCAGTCTCTCACTGTCCTTCTGTTTCATTTTTTAGGAGGTGATTTCCTGTCATTCCTAAGAAAAAAGAAGGATGAGCTGAAAATCAAACAGTTGGTAAAATTTTCATTAGATGCTGCCTCTGGTATGGCATATCTTGAATCTAAAAATTGTATACATAGGTAAGGAAGATTTTTTTTTTTTCTCACTATTGTATTTTTGCTCAGTGGTATTCTTGCTCAGTGGATTTAAAGGTGTATGGTGTTTACTGTCACAGGAGTGAAATCCGTGACTTCAAAAAAATATATACTTTTTCTAAAAGTTGGTCAATTTCTTGTCTAATTCTCATTTGGGTAAAAAAAGTAAGTGTTACATTATTTGATGTTCATAGTTTGGTGCTATTAATAGAAGTTAAAAATTATTTTTCACCATAATTATATGCATTATAAGGAGCCTGATTCATACTGTGAGAATGAATCATAGCTAGAAGCAGTCTGTGAGGGTTATGTCATGTCTGAAATTTACAAATATTTGTAGGGTCAGCAGAGAAGTTAAGTTATGTTTGAAGCATGCTTCAGAAAAATCTGCTGGTTTCTCAGATAAAAGGGAAGAGCTAAAGTTCTGTATATTAAATATTAATTGCCTGGACTTCTCTCTCTGAAATATGGAAGATTATTGAGCATTATGTTGTTGGAGTTTCTTATTTCTGTTCCTACTATTCCTTTTTCTTGTTTCTTCTCCAGTTTCACAATGCCATTGCTGTTTATACTCCATTTGTATCAAAGGGGATGGAATTAGTTTCCACCTCTTTTGTTCTCTCAGCACATTACCCTGCTTAATACTGTAGCTGAAATATGAGATGTAAGCATAATGATGATCCATTTCACAGAAAAATTACGAAGATCAAGTTTTCATTTCTGATGTTGATGTCTTACACATCGTGGAACATCTGTAGATGAACTGTGTGAACATGTCACTTACATAATCAGTTCATTTGGGATTTAACACCTTTCTAATGAATGCTCTTATCAGAGATCTGAGTGGCATTTCTCTTAGGTTTTTATCAGCAGTGAATGGGTCAGTTACAATCCTGCACATCAAGTTAATCGAAACAATTTTGCAAGATCATGATGTATAAGAAACACTAAGAGAAAAAAAAACCCTAACTCATGAGCAATAACTATGTAATATTCTCTTAGGGAAATCCAAGGAAGGAACTATAAACCTGTCATTATAGAATGTGTTTCAGCCTGGTTCTGTTTGTCAAGGATATATATGATGGCATAGAAAGCAGAGCAAGTAACAGTATTAGTGATTTACACTAGCCTCATAAATGTTCTAGTGCTTAATAATGCCTGTAACACTCACATGAGTGTTAAAACTGAAGTGCCTGGTTAAGTTCTCATGTTCTTAGAAAATTAAACCAAAGATAAAAATAGTAGCTGGATAACTGAAGTTCGTAATTGTAATTACAAAAAAAAAAAGCAAGCAATATTTATTCATTAAATGATAGTGTGCTACCTAAAATATAAATAGTTTTATTATTTATTTTTTTTAACACTGGAAAAAGGGTATTCTTGCACAGGTGTGTGGAAGTGTGGAATAGAACTGTTCCAGTAGGTATAGATGATAATGTGGCCTCAGTGTGTCTCTAGAAATTTGCTTTGCAGGTTGGTGAATAGGAACTGCTATTCTTAAGATCTGTTTACTAAGCTAATAGTGATCTAGAGAATGTGTTTCAGAGAGAAGATATGTGAAGTATTGTCTTACTATATGAAGATTTCATCGTTTCATTGTTTGCAGTTGGAAATCTGTATACAAATGGGTCATTTAGTTCCCAAGTCAGGGAAAAGCTGAAATCTGACCTGTTCAGTTAGTGCCGTAGGCTTGCCAATTCACAGAGCCGTGGTTATACCTGCTCTAGTAAATGGAGAGAATAACTTCTTTCCCCTTGTTTATTTTTAAACTTCTAAAAAATTAATGAAATTTGTGTATTATCACAGATTATCACAGAACGTTACCATAGAGAGCGAGCACTTTCCTTAAAGGAAGAACCAGAATTTTTAGGAAACCTATTCTAAATAAAAATGGAGTTTTAAAGTGTAACCAAGCAAGCAAACCTTGTGTTCAGAAAAACTGCTTACTTTTATGAAACACAGGTTAATAAATCAAAATACGCATTTCCAGTATTAGTTTACCAGTCTTATTTTCTTTGGTGTATAACATTCTTTTTTGTTTTATGTGGTTAGCCATAGCATGTGCTTACTTTACTTATGAGTTAATTATTCTAATGATAGGTAAATGTAATGAAAATTTCAGAATCAGGTGAACAACCAACCAAATTTAGTGATATTTGCAGTAACGGTAAAAGAACTTGGTTGATTTTTAGTTACTAACACAGGTTGATTACAAATGCTTGTAATCAATGCTTCAATAACTCTTAAGGTTATTGAAGTTTTAAAATGTGTTTGACCAATGGCTAAACTGCAATTTAGTAGGCTTACCATACACAGAACTTTGCTAGGTCTGTTCACTATTAAGCGCTGATCAGGACACCCTGGGTAATGTCTAGAGGTGCATCAGTCTAGAACTCCTGTCAGCCACAGAAGCCCAGCAAAGTAGGGAAAAGTCAAGCTGCGTTCTGCTCCGTGAGCACGTCCTTGGGTGTTCTGACTCAGAACCCCACTGGAATTTCCCAAGCACTGGAAGTGCAACCATGTGGCTGTATGGTCCGTACAAGGAATCTGGAAGCCTTTGCTCCCTCCTTTTTAGGTCAGGTAGGACAGATTAGTCATGTGTAAGTTTAATGTTGACAGCAGCTAAATGGGAATGGAACAATTTAGTTCATAGCAGCAAGAAGCTTTAGCACTCTGTAAAAAGAATGGTGGTTTTCTGAAAGAATATTAAACTTGTTCTTTTTTTGTCAGAAAGTTCATCTACTGAAAGTGGTTCTCAGGTAAAAAAGAGGTGAGAAAATTATCTAGAGACAATTGATTAAGCAGTGGTTAAAAAAACCTAAGTCTTTTAATTTGTTTAAAGGTCCGTAGGCTTTGGTTACTATTGCTTAAATATCAGTAATGTATAATTAGATATAGATTCTATTATATAGATTGCAGTAAAAGGAAATTAGTTTGCTTCATGCTGTTGTCTTTCAACAGTATTCAGTTGGCTGATATAAGGATTTTTTCAGAAGCCCACATATATTTTTTTAGTAGTTTAGGTGACTAATTTAGTACCATGCATATTTGGCTGCCTGCTAAGGGAAATTAGGGCTACTCATCAGTTTATCCACCTTATTTTTAATGCTGTTCTTTAGCTGTAACTGCAGTAGCTACACTTGACCTTTATATTTTAAAATTTTACCCAGAATTGTATTAAAGTTCAGATATTATTGTCTGAATTACACTTTAACTTACCCTTTCAGTAGCTGGGACAACGCCACAACTAATATGCTGTTTGTTTTCTATTTTTTATGTGTTAGCTGTTTCAGTAGGTGAAAATGCTTGTATTGGATTATTTGCATTTCCTCTAGCATCCAGATATCACTTGTTCTTTATTCTCTCTCTAAAGAACAGAAATGATTGCATTTTCAGGGAAAAAAAGAGCTCCATGAAAAGATGTTATTAGAAAAGTAAAAAGAGTGGTTGAACATGCACAGAAGAATGTAGTAATTTCATCTCCATTTAATTAACATGAGACTGAAGAATTGTTTCTTGCTTTCATTTTTACCATATACTATTGTTCAGACAGTTCAATTTTTCTGTTAATTAGAAACAGAAAGATTAGAAGATAAGGGTGGAGATGTGAGAATTTGAGTTGGTTTAATAAGCATTTGTGAGTGGCCTACTTTTTCCAATATTTGATTTGCATGTGGTGAATTCATTTGTCCATAATTTATGTTTAGTTTTCAAAGCAATCTTGGGGAGGCTATAGGAGGGGAGCTGCAATTTCTACTGGACTCCGTTGGATGTGCTGAGATCAGGTTGACTTATTTGCAGTAGATGCACCATGAGTGTGAGGAAACAGGGACCGAGGTCCCTGCATTCAAGGTCAAATTTTCCTTTCAGTCGATGAGTTTGTATTCTGAAGTCTCCCATATTCTGAATTAAAGATGTGTTGGTTGGCAAGATGATCATGTTCTCTGGTCTAGTTCTTCAATTTTTAGTCATATTGCTACTGCCTTTGGTTTTGTAGCTGTGAAAAACACTGTGTTGTGTTAAATCTGGTTTATTCTCATGTTACGAAATCCTGACTCTGTGGATCTTAATTCAGGATTTCTACAGTTTTCATTAGAGATGTATCATTTAATTTAATGACTTATAAATTGCTAGGAACATATTTGCTTTCCTGCTACTAGTCTAGTTTAGATCTGATCTGTTTTGCTGTCAGAGCTTTTTTCCTCTGAAGTCTGGTAACTGCTATAGAATTTTTGGAAAAAAGTGTCAGAAGCCTTTCATAACCATGAACATAAGAATTATACTAAACAGTTAAGTAAGTTTTTACTTTCCTGTGAAACTTCTGTTTCTACCTGGAACAATAGTTCAGCTACCACAAAAAGGATTAAAAGGTCCTGCTTAGCTCTGTTTGTTTTAGAAGGGATTGAAATCTCCTGGGAGCTGGAGAGTGACAGTTTAGGTCCAAAATGAAACAGGTCTCCTTCTTAAGAAGGAGAACCAACCTGTCTGCTTGATTTCTCTACCCAAATCCCGTGGAAGACAGCAGCTAAACACTTCTCTGTGTGTGCCCGTGAGAGGTTCCATACAACCCCGTGCTCCCTGGAATGATGGCTTTGATTCTGTTCTGCAGTAGCTTGGGCTCCTTGATCACATTTCTCTAAATATTACATTTCCTCCTGGTCAATTGCAATGCCTGAGACCTTTATTGCAGTTCCTGTAATTTTCTGTACTAGTGTATGGCTCACAAAGAAAGAAGACATTTTCATGGTAAACCACCTTAACTCTCTGAGGTTTAATGCAAGGATTAATATGCCATAGTTAATTATCTTCTTCACAATTCCTTCAGAATTACATGTATAAAAGATGATGTGAGATTCTGTTTCTATAGCTTTCTCTCATAAAAAAATTATTACTGAATGAAAAAGTATGTACTACTGTGTTGATAATGTCTGTTTATCGTGCTTCAATGAATAAGTCTTTCAGAGAATTATTGTCAGTGCTACAGTTGAAAAACCCCATAAATGTAGTGAATAATCATAGCTTTGATCCTTTTATAAGATGATGTCTCTGCTTTATATAAAATGATATTTCAATGTGTTTTTTTCCGATATGAATGCTGGAAATAATTCCATTCTGTTTAAAGATAAAAACACAAATGGAAACTGATGAAGAACTATTACTTTCTGCAGGCCACTTTATATAAGATACATTGTTAGCTTAAAAAAAAATCCACCAGAATTTTCTCTGCCATATCTATAAAATAATTTTCACTCAGACTTTGAATTTGATTGGCACATTACCCTGTGTTGAGCTTTTATTTCTTAATATGGACATGTCTTATGCAACTTACTCTGTTGCCTCTTAACTAGTAAGGGTTTTTTCCCCCAAAATGAGTATTTCCACTCAGTTTATTAGATTATAAAGATACTGTGCAATTTAAGCATTGCCCATTGCCAGTTTTATACACATTGTTATTTTATTTGTTCTGTAGGTTATAAGTGGACCTAATGGAAGGACCATTTGCAAGATTACAAAAGTCCTCCTTCTCATATTTCTTTTCTGGGTAAATAAGGATTGGGTCTGCCAACTCTTTCCAAAAAAATCCTGAGTTCAGAGAGCTGCTGCTAAACAAATAAACAAAGCACTGTTTCCAAAACAGTGGTGCTGCTGACCTCCCACCATGCTAATGCCAGCACTCCAGAGGTGCTTTTAGGGTACTTGGTCTGCCATGATCCTTCTTTCATCAGTGGCTATTAAAACTTCATTTCAGAATATAATCTTGATAAAAACAAATGTGTCACTTCTTTCAATTGCTCCAGGAAATTATTTGTCGTAGTTTTCACACTACTGTCTTTCTTAAAAATTAGGTGTTTCCAACCCTAAAATAACTATTATGGGGCACTCCAACTGCCTCCAGAAGAGGTAGGTGAATACTGCTATATTTCACTAAGCTTGCCATATAGGAATAGATTATAGAGTATTATATACCAGGTTTCAGCTTTTAAGAACAGATTTTCAAGAGATTCTCCTCTCCTTTTTTTCCCCTGCTGTAACATTGGTAAGTGTGGTTTGATCCTAGAGAAGTACATTTATAATTAAAGTGAATCAGTTCTGAATCAGTACTTCTGCTTGTCTGAGATTTTTTCCAAGCATGATTATTTTTTCTTTAGTGCACTTATATGAATCTAATCTGAAAGCATTAAGGAGAAAAAAAAACCCCAAAAACCAGGAAACATGAACATTCAAACCCATAAATATTGTATACTTAAATCTCATTATAATAAATTAGAGTGATTATTGAATTTGAAGTATACTATAATGGAAGTGCCTGTAAACTATGGTGAAGAGTTGCTTCTGAATAAAAACTGAACTTTCTTCTAATCTATTATTTGTTTCCCCAAGTTATTGAATTTTGACATGGCTAGTAACAAAAGAATATAAAAGGAAGAGAAATACAGTTTTTTCCTTGTGGATGCTGTGCATTTGTTGTACCGGTTGATACTGCTTCCCCTTGTGTGCTTTGTTTGGAATTTATCCCAGGCTATATTAAAAGCAAACTAGGCATCACAGATTGAGGTTTGCCATAGTTGCACAAGGCTTGTAATTAGAGTAGCAGATGTGTGGGTTTGGATGGCCAGTGTGATATAAGAATGGTCTGAATATGTTTTTGTTTACTGTAAAGCTCCATGGTCTCTATAAGACCATGGTATCTTTCATATATTCCTGATGACTACTCAAGGTAATCTTGTTACCAGAGGAGTTAGTGGTCCCAGTGAAATACATATCGGAATACATAGGAAATACATATCGGAATTGTGGCTTTTTCATGTTACTGTGTTAAATAAACATGCAGTAGACTACACAAAGTATTACATTAAATTAATAATTGTTACATCAATGATAGAACTGAAAGCTCTGGGTTGGTTTGGTTTGGTTGGTTTTGGTTTTTTTTTTTCCTCTTTAGGAATAACATAGTACTTTATTTAGCTGGTATTAGGATGGGTTTTGTTTGCCATGGGGAGTTTCCAGTACTCTTATCTCTTTCAATTACTACTCTGCTTTTAAAGTATTAAATTATAAGGCATTTATTCAAAACTAGTGGAAAAGAAAGTTCTTGTTCAACTGTGGTCATTCTGAGGCTAATATTAATAATTAATGTTCCTAGAGGCCAGTTTAGTAGAGGATATTAGATTATGCAGTTCTGTAGCTTCAAATGGTGAATTGATGTTTCTTCATATTAAATAAATAAAGGGAAATTACCTTTTTCTTTCCATGTTTGTATTTTCTTTTGAAAAGGCAGTTACAATGTTTCATCTTTATTTTTGCCTAATTGACATTTCCTTTAGCTTCCATTTTATGTCTGAACATAACACAGCCTGTATATCAACTGAATGACATCAGGGATAATCCAGTATGATCAGTTAAACATAGTTCTTAATGTTTTGAAGTATCTATTGAAAGCTTCAATAAGGCTGATATTTTCATTTTATTGCAGAATTTCCCTCATGGTCCCTGTTCAGTATGTGCTTAAGTATCATCTTCATGTGTTCTCCTTAAAATGGGGAAAACATGCAGCTATTTCAGACGTCTGAGCGTTCAGTATTTCAGTTTTTCTAGGATAATGATTTAAAATGTCATGTAGAGTTAAACTAAAGATAGTAATAGTTACATTGGTTGGCATGTTATTGCAGAATTATTTTGTAGACCTAGGTATTTAAAAATGTAGTGTCAATATTGTCAGTAAGGTGTATTAATACAGATAAATGTGGTGAAAGAATTCACTGGTAACTGCTAATACAAGGAAAGCTGAAAAGCCATTACTTTTCACAATAGCTAGAAATTTATAATGGGTTCTATTTTTGCTTTCTGTTTTGTAGATCTCACCTGTCAGTTAGCAATTAGAGGTTGGATATTTACCATTAGAAGGTAGATTCTTCATTCTGGTCAGCTGACTCTTATATTTTTAAGGAACATTGAATGTTTATGGTATAACTTATATGAAGTCTTTGTCTCACACGAAGAATATGAAAAATCCTTGCTAAGGGGCCTGTGTTGTGTATAAATATAAAGGGACAGAAATGTGCCATTTTGAGGATAATATTTTGTAAGAAAACAACACAAAACTTTTTAAAGTTCTTTATCTTCTGGTAGACCAGGGCTTCTCCTTCTGAAATTTCACACCTTTCGTTTACATAGTCCCTATCCTTCCAGATTTTATTGCACAACTGGGTAAGATCTGAGTGAGGGAAAAAAATGCAAAAGGAAGATTTGTTAAGAAAGAAATATTTCTTGTTCTTGCATAGGTAAAGTACATATTGAATAGGTAAGGTTGTATTATCTGCTATCTCATATTTCTGCTCTTACATGTTTAAGTGAATAGCAATGAATCTGTTCCCTAAAATATCAGATAATGGTCTGGTCTTTCTGCCATGCTGAATTTCTGTTTGAGTTCCAGGAAACATCAGAGAATCCAAAAGAACAACACAAAGTTCAGAATACTGTAAGAAAATGTTGTATCTGATGAATATAGTTACATCATCCATTTTTTTTAGAAGTGTATCTATTTTATTCTAAGGGGGCAGCTGTTCTGTATAAAACCAAAAGTTATTTGAATGCAGTAACTATAAAATGCTTCATAGTTTATAGACAGTGAGAAGAAACATTAAGTATCAAAATTTAATTATAAAAAGGCTTATATCAGAATAAAGGTTGGTTTTAGGTTGTAAACAAAACATAGCAAATTTCAGAGGAGGAGATTTAGATTTTTTTCTTGTCACAGAAGTTGCATAATATTAAAAATACTTATTTCTTGCCATTGGAGTTGAATTGGTCTATCTTTTTCTCATGAGATATCCCTGATACAGAAAGCTCACTTCTAAAATTGAGTAAGCTTTTCTAGGAATAAAGGAGATAAGACTGAAAGAAATTGAAGCAAATTTTCTTAGAATCTCTCTGTTTAACAAACAGTAACATTTTAAGTATAACAATATTGTACTGTATTTGTTTTTATTTACTGCAATATCACTTTCTTTTTGATAAATATTAGGCATTTAGAAGTATTACTCAGCAAAATAATTTGAATAACATTTTTAGAATAATGCATCTACTCACTGAGTAAGAACAGCAGGCTTTCTCTAATTAAAAGCAAAAAGGAAAAAATGAAAGTTACAGGCTATTGAAACTAAGATAAAAATAGCATGCAGTTAGTGTTTGTGGAAGCTCTTGTGCTGACCATAAAGTCACATAGCTCTTCTGGATAATGTAAATAATATTTTCTCTACTCTGATAGTCCTGGTACAGTGGAGAGCAATGGGTGAAATGTAATTGCTTTCTAAGAAATATGGGCTGCAGGATTCCATTTGTGCAATGGGCAAAGGAGGTATGAGTAGATGATGAACAACGAATTAGATGATAGGATAAGACAAAAGCAAAAAGGGAGGGAGAGAAGGGGGAGAATGCAGTCAACTACAGCAGTTGCTTCAGAAGTGAGGTTTAGTGTGGCTCTTTGAGCACAAGTCATTGACCACAGGGTGTGTCAGTGCCTGTATAGGGAAGCTAAAACGTGCTTTCATGCACCAATTTCTCTTCTTTGGGTGTAGAACTTTTCCTGGTTTCTTTCTTACAGCAGAAAATTCTGATCAGTGTTTTTGAAAAGGAAAATATGTAGTGTATATCTAAGGTACAATGCGCTAAGATATTACGCATTGGCTTCCTGATACTAATTCTTGACATTCCATAGAGCAATTATCTCAGACTGAAAACAACTTCCATTTAATAAAAAATTCTTAGGCTGTATGTGGTAACAAATAATTAATTCCCACATTGTTTTCTGGAAAAAAAACTTATTTCTCTTTTCTGGATTTTATACATATACATACACACAAATATGTGAACGCATTTATGCTAACTAGGTTACATCTGTTTTGTGTATTTGACAAAATGTTTATCCACTATTTTTCCAGATAATAGTAATGATAATATACCTTACTCTGTTTTTTTTACCACTGCCTCAAGGAGATTTTTCAGAATTGCCTCCAACCTTTACAGTGCTGTAGTTTTATCACTGATGTATCATATTCAGCATTGTTATCTGGCTGTGTACGTAGTGAAAAACAGGTGAAAGGAGGATGTGTGATGGGTTTTAGAGTGTATTCATGAAATAACTTGGTTTTAAAGTTTAAGGAACTGAAAAACTTTATGCCATATAGTTCTACATATCAGATAATAAAGAGAAGGCTGTTTTCCAGCTCTTTTTTTAAAAACAGGACATTTTTCTCATAAAGCTAGGAGAAACTTATACCTGTTCAGCTCGGTTCAAAGGTAAATTCAGTTTCAATAGATACTGCTCACAAAAAATGTGATCAAATTTAAACTGTTTGAAAGGATATGCTTGCTGAGGGTGAGTAAAATAAAACACACAGAAAGCTAAGTGCGTGCTTTTTTTTTGTCATTGCTCTGTTGTTCTCAGCCTCTTTCCTCCTCATTCAGCAGAACTGCAATGCATAGATACGCTTTTATGAAATAATTCTTTTATCGCTGCAAGTTTTGACTCAAATAAGGAGTTACTTCTTGTCAAAGGCTATTTCAAAATCCTTTTGCAAGGCAGTAAACAGCAAGAAAGGCCATACTGGCATGTTAACTGCTTTGGGAGATAGAGATCATCAAGGTATATGGAGCTGTGAGAACTGTGGGATCAATGTTATAGTATTTAAATGCTCACAGATTTCAGTTAAGTCATTCAAGCCTGATGTTAAAAGCTTCTGGCAATGTTACGTGTCAGATACTTCATCATGTGTCCTGGCTTCTGGGAAATAAAAATAGATGAGTGGAATAAGGGCCAAGCCCCAGTTTAAAAGAAACCAAACTATTACGTAGGAGTTAGGATGGCTAAGAGTAAAAATACTTGACTTGAAAGACTTCTCCTTTGGAATAATTTTGATTTTGGAGATCAGCAAGATCAGTTAGCCTACATATGCTCAAAAGGAAGGGTTTGAACTTTACTGCTCTGAATATTGCATCTTAGTAGTTAGTTGGTTATAAACATCTCCAGGCCTATCCACTAACAAGTTGATTGACTGTCCTTCCTGCTTGGTATATTAGACCTCCCTGACTTCTCATTTGCTTCCAGGAAACCACACTTCCTGCCCATCATTTCTTGTGCAGACTATGCTCTCTAGTATGAGATTATCTGGACTACTTTCTTACTCTCCCTTCAGGGGCATGCATGGATTCATGAAATCTCCTTCCCTCCTTGTTAAACTTTTGAGTATCCCAAACAGAGAGCAGAATTGAGATGACAGGGTCTCCCATGCTGCTATTGTCTTTTTTTGGCAGAACTCAAGTATGAAATATTAGTATTTTGGTTACAAATATATTTATCTATCCTGGTTATTTCTTAACACATTTTAATTTCAAAGAAGTTACTAAACTTCTGTATACGTTATTAATCTTCAATAACACTGCTGGATGTATGTTGTAAATTGAAGCCAGTTGTTTTTAGTTTTGTAA
This sequence comes from Cettia cetti, assembly GCA_013401135.1. Classification (NCBI taxonomy): domain Eukaryota; kingdom Metazoa; phylum Chordata; class Aves; order Passeriformes; family Sylviidae; genus Cettia; species Cettia cetti. The sequence goes on from VZUI01053280.1 coordinate 117,465, forward strand.
GTCAATAAGCATCTCTCTAGCCACAGGAGAGCATTATAACCTTCAGAGAGAGACTAAGGCAGACAGAACTCTTAGAAGACTGTAAAAGTTATGGCAGATTTTTCTATGTCAAACATTAAGGCATATTTTTACCTTAAGCAGGCAGTTTCTGCTTCTTTTAACTATCAAGGAGCTATTAAATTGAAGTGCATCCGTTCCCTTTTGGGGAGTATTTTATAGTAATTTATACAGAGCTTGGTAATCTTTTTGGTTTGACAGTGGGTCAGTATTTTTCTCTGATGATTTTTACCTGTTCTTTAGAGCTGCACAGTTTACCTCTACTGATGTTTCAAGCCCCTTGCAGGAGATGTCTGAACCTGGAGCTGGGCTCTGAAGTGCCATTGATGTGCTGCTGACACCAGCCTGGGTTAGGAGAAAGGACAAATTGGTGCTCCCTACAGAAGCCTGCAGTTGAGGAAGCCAAAATTTGTGTGATAGCTTTGCACAAAGTGGGGGCACATTTGACGTGTGAGAACAGTCTGTCTCTAATCACAAATAAATGTCTGTAGCTGCATATAATGAAAATCTGAGGAGATTCAGCAGCAGCTGTGTCATTCTGACTTTGTGGGAGTCTACCTGTACCGATCTGGCAACACCTGTAGACCTTTTCTGTACAGAAATTAGCAGTTTGTATCAATTGCATTTGAAATATTGTTGTTTCCCCAAATACGTGATTGGTTGAAAAAGTCACCTTTTCATATATGATAAAACTAACAAGTGCACTAATCCAGGAAATTAATAATTTTTGGGTCTCTCCCTCTTTGGCCACTATCTTTTTGTTGTGTACTATATGTCTGCTAGTATACCAATAGATTTCAGGACATTTGACAATTCTGATGTTTACTCTATTCAGTAAAAAGTTGGATTAATTTACTTTTATCCATCCTTTCGAAACAGACACTGGCCTGTACACCCATCAAACTTTTTTTGGCTTATTAAGTATCTGCATTAATAAAATAGAATTTCTTAATTTTCCTAGACAGGTTTCTTACAATCTAGTAGATAATGAGCTTTTATTTTCCGGTACTCAGTTTAATTTCATTATTTGTACTTAATTGGAATCCATATCTCCTTAGGTTCTCTTTTCTTTCTTCATGATTGCCTAGTAGTATTTGTTTTTTTACTGAATGTTTGAATTTAGGCTTAATTTTTCAAAATATAATAATTCCTGTTTTACAGGCTATGTCTAATGCTTATTCCAGTAGATATATCTTCTCCCTCCTCTTTCTCCTTCTTTCCTTCTCTCTTCTTATTTATTTGCCCTTACTGTTGCTTGCAGCTGCTCCTAATTTGATATTATGTGGATATTTAATTAAATCCCTGTTTGACTTTTCCCTCAGACCATTAACAAAGCTGTAAATGAAAACAGGCAAGTCGAATTTGTTGCCCTATATTATATCAACTTCTAAGGAATTTCTTAACCATGATTCTTTAAACAGGAAGATACTGAATGTTTAGGACTAGCTGAACTTCAGTTATTTTATAACCTTTGCCCACAACAAATGCTAAAGCGAATGTAACATGAAATGGCAAAGATCCTGTCTTCCTTCAGTGTAATGGCAGAATAGTTTTTTGTGTGGAAATACTTCAGAAAAATAACCAGGTGCAGTAAATCTATAGCTTTGCAATAATTTTCTAATAGTTCATTCTCTTCCTGTGTTTAGATTAAGCACAGGAAAGTGTTTTCTGTACCTCCAACAGATTTTAAATCCTGGGAGGACAAGGAACACTCAGATCCATAGGGACTCAACCTTGTACATGAGTGAACATGCTTCAACAGAGAACAACCAGAGGCAGAGGTTCTGTTTCTCAATACAGGACTCTGGATTTTCCAGGGGAAGGACATTCTTGTAACAAATAGATGACTTCATGAGATAGCACAAGGTTTAAATAGAAGAAAAAGGGTAGAATTCAGTATGTGATGAATTTGGAGGCCCTGGACTTACTAACATCTATCTCTTCCTTAACTCAGCCCACCTATGAAATTTTACCATGGTGAATATCCATGTCACATGTGAGTTCATCCAATTCCCAAAAGCTGTGGAAATCCTGTCCCATCTCCTGCTATCAATGTGAGATAATCTTTAATCAGCACTGTAATTTTTTTCTTTCTTTTTTGGATACCCCACCATAATTCCATGAAGATTGCATCACTTTCTTCTTTTTCTTGTGATGAAAAAAGTGCAAAATATTTTATTTCACATGTAAGTTTTATTTTTGAGTGGGAAAAATATTATGGATTTTAAGTAATAATGGGAAAAGCCAGGACAGAGGTTCAGGTTTTTTCCTATCTTGTTAATTTTCAGGAAGTGAATAGGTAATTTCATTCCTCTAAATTTCTATACATAATTCTTTGCAATGTATTAGTCACATAAAATTTCTTTCCTCTTTCTGTAAGCTAACTGCAAATCTTATTTAGCTGTCTAGGTCAATTAGTAAATTATTCCTCATCTTCATTTTCATTCATCTTAATATTATTTTATCTTTGTTAAAAACCAGGATGTTTTTAAAATAATAAAATATTTCAAGATGCCACTAAGCATTTGTTGGTAATCCATGATTAAACATAGAGAGATACTGTAAGGTACAAATTAGACTTTTTTTCTCTTGACTGGAAAATTATGAATTAGTGGACTATTACTGTATATCTTTGTCAATGATTTCCATTGCTAAGAATGCTTAGCTACCTGTGCCATTCATTTACTTTTCTCCCTAAATAAGAAACATCCCCAGATGAATAATTGCCTTAAAATGTGGCTGACTTTTCTCCCTTTGTTATTGGGTTTCTTTGTGACTGTCTCTTAAAAATGCTCTTTTTTTTCACTTTTTAGCCACTCAGTTTAGGACTGCAACACAATCCTCGTGTCTAGCACTGCTTCATTCTCCTATTTCTTTGCTCTGTCTTTTCCTCCTGATTCCCAATCAGACCTAATGTATTTGATTTCTTTAATTCTTTGTGTATTATTTTCACGAATATGTAGTGTCTTGTACCTTAATTATGCTTCAGTTCTTTGTAGCCTGATTATTACCTTTACCTTTTTTACCTTCACTAATAAAGTGCTTCAGGATCTAGTTCCTATAAAGTACTTTATCTACTAGTCCAGGCTTATCTGTTTCTTTTAAAATCTTAATCCATGCTTATCTGCTGTAGGAGCAAAAGTAAATTTAAGTGATGGAAACGTAGAGATAACCTAAACTACAGGTACTGTTGTATACCACATTAATGGTGCTATTGAAAAAGCCGTAGAAAAAGCTGTTACCTGTATCAGATGAACTTTGATATTCACCTGTGGCAAGTACTTAAATCTAGCCTGAGAGGACTTTGAAATATGTCCTTTCTCACTAGGATTTGAAAAACCCTGCAAATACTGTATTATTGTGCTATTTTATTTCAGTCTAGTGAAAAAGATGGGAAAAAAAGTGAACCATATTATAATTATGCTTTTGGATTTCTTGGTTTCTTGGGCATTAGCAGTGTTTTTCAATTCCATATGCTCTGCTTTGCATTATTAGTCATTTGAACTTAAAACATTATAGTATTAACACTAGAAAAGGGCTTTATTTAATAGAATGAACAGTTTATTTTCTAAAAACATTAAATCATCAGAAAATCAGTGATAGACGCTACTCTGCTTTAGACATTTTCTTTGAATCCAGTATGCAGCCTTTTCTATCACTGATATATAATGTTCAGGGTATAAGACCTTTGACCATGTCTGGTCTGCCTCTTCAGATCCAGTTTTGTAAACAAGTTAAACCAGTATTTAATGTTTCTGTACAGAGAAATCAATTACAATTTGACATTATACTATATAATAGAATAAGGAAGAGATTAATTCAACCCTAAATTCAGAATTAAGAACTAAATTGAGTGAGCCTGCTGGTCTAAAAGGGGAAGGCACTCATTGTAACAAGACTTACATTATCACACATATTGAATGAAGCCATTATATTATAATAAAAATGCGCTTGTTCACAAAATTTTGTTGTATTTCATTTTAGTTGCTTCTCTGAATGATACAGTGAAAAATTTTGTTTGAAAATGGTATTTTTCTTTCTATGAATAATACAATCTACTTGATTGACTGGTTATGGAAATGAATAGTGTCGTAATTGTGATTTAAGTCCACTGTAATTTTATCAAGCACAAAATGTAAATCTGTGTTCTGGTACATTTTAGATAATTAATTTTTGGACACTTAATTTCCCCTATAATTCAGTTAATATCAAAGAGATTCTTCAGGACTGTTAAAAGTCTTATATGTTTCTTAAATATACCCATAATTGTCCTTATGTCCAGTAATGTTTCTGTCAAAACTCAAGATCTTAGGAATGGTTGCATGGAATCCAGCAGAGGTGATATTCCTCTGTCTGTCCTATCATTAAGGAGTTCCAGAAGGTGTTTTTCATTTTCTGATCACTAATATTGTAGGATCTCCGTGAAGTTGCCTATCTGGACAGTCTGATGACTGTCCAGACCCTTAGTTTATCACTAAAATGTGCACACAGAAAAATTTGGATTGCAAATATTTGTTTCAAGGTACAGCACAAGCGCAAAAAAAAAGAATTACACATTTTGTTCAACATATTATATGTAATCAACAGAGCACAGGAAAAATTGGTTATAAGAATTGACAGCAATATAAACACTTAGAGGACTATTATAGACCAAAATGACTGTGATGCCATTTTCATCAAAATAACTATTCAGAAGAATACTGCAATAACTATTAAGTTCTAAAACTGTTGAGAAACAATGCAGATAAAAACCATTTAGATGCTGCTAATAGGAATGTTTCTGTTCCGGGAGCAGGCATTGTGAAGACAATCTCAGAAACAGGGAAAAGGGTGGAGGAGTAGATGATGCAGCAATTTATTTCATTTCCATCTTCATAGTCTATTTCTTTGATTCTCCTCAGAAAATGCTCATTGTCTACTATCCCCTTATTTATCTCTTTTAAAATTGCTGATATAGAAAACAAGTCCTGCTAGGAAAATAGAGTAGTAGCCTAGGAAAATAAAACTCAATGATAAAAGTTTCATAATGTGTCAGTAGATCCACACAGTCCCTTGAGTAATATCTGACTGGCAGACAGTAAGTTGACAGTGTTCAGCTACTACATACAATTTTCTGGGGGTTGTTTTGTTACTTTTTCTCTTCTGAGTTCCCTTTGCAAAATTTTTAAGTCCTTCACTTAAGTGCAAAGTGCTTTAGAAAGAGTAATTGAAGGACACCAATGCTGTGTGGTGGGTGACATTGCTTACTTGTAGTTGAGAGGATAGGAACAATATCCAAAAAGTGTGGATGGCAAGCAGTGCACCTGACATTATTTAGAAATCACCGCTGTATCCAACTCGAGTTTCTCTGGTTTGCCAGCACTGTTCATCTGTGGAGATGAGGGTGGACTTGCATTATATATGAGGAACTGAGAGAAGTTATTAGCATTGTAGTTAATAGTGGCTCCATTGGTGTTCATAATAGCTAAAATAATGTAAAGAAATAAACAAAGTAAAAAGGGGGAAGAAAACATAGAATGCATGAAAGGATGTTTTTCTGACCCTCTGATATTTTCCCAGTCTGTTTTATTAGGCACATATTATTTATTGTACTCTCTACATACAGCAAAATTATCTACACATATCAAGAAATTTCTGAAATAGATTTAGACGCTACTGTTTTTTCACTTAGACACTATTGGAAATTACATCACTTGTATGGCAGTGAGGTATATCTTATAGTTCACAAAACCCCCAGCAATTTATCTTGTAGTTTTACTTCTCACCCCATTTTTGTGTTTAGGTAATAGACTATTTTCATTTAATTTAATGTGCAGAGGAGATAAACCAATCCTGGTCACTAATTAATTACTTGCTTTTATCACCTAAGAGTATTTTAACTGCATGAACCAGGGATGGAATATAAAATGGATAATTAGTTCAATGAGGCAGTCTGTGCTACTGGTTTAGTAATGAGGATTTTACTCTCTTGTTTTGATTTGCTTTAACTCATGAAATTCCATTGCAATGCTAGGTAGTACGAGCTCTGCAGATCCTGTGGGGTGTGGAAGAGAAGGTGGGGAGGGAGTGTAAGAATATCCTTAGAGAAAGGTTTAGTAGGTTTATGTCTTTACTGACAGATGTGGATCCAAGTGGTAACAACTCCCAGCACAGAGAAATTGCCTCTACTTCCTCCTTGAACTACCTGTTGAAGTTTTAGCAAAAGTCCTATGAAATCTCTCTTACAGTTTCAGAAGATTCAACCGTATTAAGATATCTCTGTTTGTATTTATGAGATGGCAGAGCAGTGCTTGAAAAGGAAATTTCCAAATTGCATACTAGTTTTTATTTGTTAGTAGCTGCGGGGAAGAGACTTTGTTCTAGCAGTATTAGGAACTTACATAATCTTGGTATTAAATAGAGTCAGCTTCTCTTTTCTAAGGAACTTATTGTGTAGCACCTCAGTGTAATGTGTGCCTAATTTGTAGAGCTTTCCCAATGCAAATGAAGAATATTTTCTTGCTTTCTTTGTTAAAGATAAATACTGATTTTATGGAATTACTGCTCTAAGTAGAAAATGCTTTATGAGAAATCAAAAATTCCCAACAGAGCCACCTAATTTCATGCAATTATCTCTGCATTTCTTCAAGATGTTTGGAACATTAGGGAGAAGGAAGAGAAAGCAAAGAGAACAGACTGGTTTTTCAGGGGAAAGAAGACAGACTGTAGTTGATTTTGTTGGAGGCTTTTGTTTGAGAGTTGGTGTGCAAGAGTTTTATTGTGGTTGTTTATTGGGGGTTTGTTGTTTACTTGTTTGATGTGATTTGGTTTTTTAATGTCCATGTAGAAAGAGTCATGATTTACTATAAATACTTAAGGCTGATGTAATCTTTAATGTTGACTTCTTGAAGTTAATTTTGGTCATCAGACCTCTGTATTTATATTTTCATGTTTCCCCTAACTCAGATTGTTTTTCTTATGTATGCAATGAAACTCCATTGTGTGTATTGCTTATGAGAGGTTAAGAAGTAAGGGGTCTTTATAAACCCTTTAACATTATTATACTAGAACTCCTATCTGTAGAAAACAGAAATTAATTAGAATCATGGCAACTGGAAGAAAATTAATGTCATGATTTATTATTTTAAAGCAATGGGAGTAATAGTTGCTGATGCAACTATTTTTTTTTTCCAGATTCTGGCTATAAATTCTGTAATAAATCACGTTGACCAAAAGCATCTTCTGTGTTTTTCTTTTACGTCTAGACTGAAAAATAAGAACATACTTTTAAAGGAAGCTGTCAGACATAATGAGGAGCAGTGAATTTATTTGAAAAATACAGAAAAATCTTAACCAAACCCTTAGAATAATAGTAAATAAACCCCCAAAACCTGAAGTAGCCATAGCTTTCAGTGTAACTGTTTTAAAAATGTTTTTAAACATGCAAATGCATATAAAAATTACCTGTAAAATTAAGCAAGAAATCACTGAGTATATGAAACAGATCTAAAATGACAGTAGAAATACTAACAAGATAATCTAACTTTGGGACATTTATATGCCTGAGGAATGAAATTTTCTCATCTGAAGTATTTTCTAAGTAGATGACAGAAATGGCATATCATACACATGAAGATGGAAAAGAGAAAATTTTCTTGTGTCAGGAGTAAATGTATGAAGTGCTCACAAGACTTTTTTACACAAGAAATGGTGTATTGAAAGTAATGCAGAGTATTATAGCATCAAAAATGGGAGAGTTTTTGCTAAAAGCAGAAAAATATATTAATATTGTGAGATTCATAATGTGCAAACATTTAATTTATTCTTTTTAGCATTAATTTACATATATCGTGAACAGAGTGTCTTTACAAACTTCCACAAATGCCAGTTAATTTTCATGGAAGTGTTTTAGTCAATTCTCAATAGGGATCAGAGTTTTTTCTCTATTCATGACTCTGAATAAAAAGAAAATTCGTCTATTCTGTGTACAAAACTAACAAAAAATACACAAACTGAGTGTATTTTTTGCTTATAAGCACTGTACTGTGCATATTACTTATGATCCACTTACCCTAATATTCAGACTTATTCATGAGGAATAAACCTAAAGCATATCAGTATAGATTTTTCTTAATCTGACTCTGTGTTTAAATGCTAGGTCTGACTTTAGGTAGGGAGATGCCTATGATTTAAATGAACTGTAAATTTTCTTTGAGATACAACCTCATTACTTTTTCCATTCCTTATGTGCATCAGTCGCAAAATCTAGACTATATTGAGTAACATGGTAAAAAACCAAATTACTGAAGTATGATTGGAACCTAAGTCATAAATTCTTGAATTTTCGTGGCAATACTTTTTACACACTTGAGTGTAAACAATAACAATTTGATTTTGTTTTGCAGCTCACTTGCTTTTACCAATGTAGCCGTATATAACAACACCACATGCTAACATCAAACTATGTAACACAGTGCACACTGAGCTGTTTTATGCATTTCTGTTTGTCTTCAGCTGGTGCCTGTGAGTTCAGATTTGTTTTTTAGTGGTCCATCTTCTCAAATCACAAGAATAACTTCATTTATATCACTCAAGCTTTAGAGCTATTAATGTTCTTAGTGGCAGAAAAGCAGTGTGAGTCAAATATATTAAAATTCTTAAATCAAATTATAATATTTAGGCTCATACCTAGGCTCTGTCTACATATTGAATAAAGTGGCCTAATATCAATATGGATTAGCTGATTAAAGTGGATGTATGAACTTCAGCATCCTTAAATATGGCTCAAGACTTTTAGTTTGGGTTAAATGTAGTTCAGTCCTTTGTCATTACCATGGGTGATGTTGAAAGCTGTTTGCCACTGTTTCAGACATTTCTGCATTAGCTGTAGAAACAAATTCCATAGAAACAAAATTCTGTAGCTGGAGAAACAAATTTCATGCACATCATGAGCAGAATTCTTAGTTTCTTCCAATAGCAATGTAGTTTGCAAGCATCAAATTCATTCTTCAAAAACCAATGAATGTGCATTGAGTGCTCAGGGCATTCACTTCAGAACTATGCTACAGCTCCAATTCAAAACATCAAAGATAATGTAGTTTTTCTGGAATATTCACGTAAGCCATTTGTGAGCATATTGGCTATTTAAGCTACACAAAACCATAGTAAGTTTAGTTTAAAAATATTTTGCCCATAATGTTCCTAATGGTATAGAATTAACATATCTCTCCCTTTAAAATTTTCCTATATTTAATTACATTACAATGGGAATAATAATAGATATTTTATTATGTTGTATTTTAATAAGTTGTGATCGCTGAAATTTAATATACATATAGTATGTTTATAATATATTATTAGCATGTAGAGAAGCCACAGTAGGTCTTTTATCAGGTATTACTACATGTCTCCTAATCTGAAAAAATAAACAGATATGAGATGAAGGGAGAGAATTGACTTTCTGAGCTTCTCATCCATCACTGAGCCAAAATTCCTTTTTTGTGCTGAGTAGCTTTTAACTTTTGATAGAAACTTTAATGGGCAGAGGGAAGATGGAGCTGTTTTTTAGGTTTCTCACTGAAACACATTCCTGAAGACATTTCTTTCAGGATGCTTCTTCAAATTCTGTTTCATTTTATGTAGGATCCAGTTCGTAAATCTGGGATTTATTTCTGTGACCATGGAGGGTAGTTGTGATGGGTTAACTTTTCCTTACTGCCAGACACCCACACAGATGCTTTCTCACTCCCCATCCTCAACAGGACAGGGAAGTAAAATTAGACAGAAAAACTTGGAGGTCAAGATAAAGACAAGGAAATCACCTACCAATTACCATCATAGCAAAAACAGACTGAACTTGGGTAAAATTAATTTAATATATTGCAAATTAAAACAGAGTTTGATGGTGACAAATAAAATACAAGAACTGAAATACCTTTTCCCTTCCTTTCTTCTGAGGCACTCTTTCATTCTGAAATCCTTCACCTCCTCCCCTGAGGGTTGAATAGGGAGTGGAGAGTCTGGTCTGTCCGTAACAGCTCCTCAACTTCAGCCTCACACTCCTGCCCTGCTCCACTGTGGCTCCTCTCCATGGACTGCAGGAGAATCTCTGCTCAGTCACTTGGAGCATCTCCAGCATCTCCTCCCCCTTCTTCTTCATAGTTTTATTTCTGCCTCTCTTTTCCCCTTCCCTCATTTCTGTTTCCCCACAACTGCTGTGAATTGTTTTCTACCCTTTTGTAAATAAGCCTCTGAGAGGGGCTCGGTTAGTTTAAATGACTTCCAAATACTTACAAACCTGTAAAAATGTGGGTGTTTATTTATTTTTCTAATTTAGAGACCTGGCTGCAAGGAACTGCTTGGTAGGTGAAAGCAACGTTTTGAAAATAAGTGATTTTGGGATGTCCCGGCAGGAGGATGATGGCGTGTACTCATCATCAGGCCTAAAGCAGATCCCCATCAAGTGGACTGCTCCAGAAGCTCTGAACTATGGTAAGAACATAACTGGATTTTCTTGGAGAAAAAAAAAAAAATCCAAAGTACAGAACAAACCACCAGGGCCACAATATTCATGTGTATATATATACAGTTCTTTTCCTTCTGTTCAAGTTTAAAATAATTTTAATATTTCAGTTTGATATATGTAAAAACCATAGGGCAGCAACATCAGAATTGCTATTATGCAGCAATAGGGGAGTGCTTTGGTTCTGTTGCTGACTCATTCTTGTAGACAGCCTAAATTATAGTAGTCATCTAAATTATCCATATTAGCAAAATGAATGGCAAGTTCTGCATATTTATGGCCCATCATTGCAAACAGTAGAAAATGTTAATGTACTAGAACACTCTGTTAGATAACTCATTGCATTGGTGAAAAATATAGTCATTGGGTTTTTTGGGTTTTTTTTAACCGCAGTTTTTCTTTTTGTGTGCCACTAAGTTATTATATAGGGGATAAAAATTCATTATTTATCACTGAAGGAAATGGTCCACACTACATGGGTAATAGTTCCAGAATAGAAAGAGAAGCTGCTGCTCTTAGCCTTTTTTGCTTATATGAAACCAGAAAAATAAGTCCTTCTACGTAAAGTAAGCTGTGAAGAAGCAGCACATTTAATATTTGATGGCATGTTTTGAATGTACTTCTCTAAACCAGTTCTTTAGTTGAGTACACAGAATGAAATATTTTAAATTCTTCATTTGAAGTGTCTATAAATATTTCTGCTATCTCTTAAAGCCTTTTTTCAGAAATCATGCATTTGAAATCATAGGTTTGTGAGTTATGATTTATAGCAGAATACTTCCTCTCATTAGCATTTTTGCAGCAGTTAATGACATAATGACATAGTAAAGTAGATCTTTCCTTTAAAAGGCTGACAGTAAATTCAATTGCAGTATTTGATCCTGTATTATCAATTATTCTAAGAGATGTTAGTATTGCCAGCATTCCCTGGTGAGTGCTTTGCTCTCTTGGTTGTTTGATCCACTATAAAAGGTGTTTTGTATTTTTATTTTTGCTATTTTGGAAATGCATACAGTATTATGAAAACCTATCCTTATAACCATATGTGGTCCTCTTGGCTACATTTAGCAAGAAACAGGCTCTTGTGACATCACTTTGACTTTGTACTGCAGAGTCTGTTTTTGTCTGCACAATACAGGAGAAGAGGGGATTGTTGATTACCATCTACTTATTTTGTGTTTTTTCCTAAAGCACATACATATTCCAGCAGCTATAAGTAATTTTCTGTAATGTTTGGGAAATGAGCTCTCTCAAACATCTGTTAATATGTTCAGCAGTCAATATTCAACTTTCAGAATGCCATGAAAGATTTCTGTGTGTTTTTGAAGGATATTTTTCCCACTGCCTTGAAAGATACAAGTAAAACTTAAAGGGTTATGTTTTATTGTTTTCCGTTCTAATAATAAGGTTGTAAGAATTGCATTGATTTGTGTAGGTAAAATTGGACATATTTAAGACATAAAAATGAAGTAAAACTAAATCTGTATTATTTCAAAACTAGTGGGTAACCAGATCAGTCCTGAATATCAAGATTCAAAGATTGGAGGGAAATGAGGAATATGTCATTTGGCCACTGCATGAATGTTAATGTGCTTAAGAAGCTATATAAAAGTTCTTTTTTAGTCTCTGCTGAAGTCACTGTGTATGACAAATTAAGACCAGTCACTAAAGTATGTTAAATTAAGAAAAAACACAAGTCGTGAAGGCTAGAAACCAGATTAGGGCAATTTGAGTGGTTAGGGCATTGTGTCAGAAGTCAGAAGCAAAATTCAGATGCCAATGGAGTTTTTGAGAAATGGAGCCTTTGGTTCTGTGTGTGCTGTTTAGAGCCATTCTACACCATTCTTGGGAAGACAAACCCCATCACTCCAAGTGTTCCCCTATCCTTCTTCTTCCCCCCAATTTATGCACTGAGTGTGATTCTGTATGGTCTGGAAGATCCCTTTGGCCAGTTTGGGGTCACCTATCCTGGCTTTGTCCCCTCCCAACCTCCCACGCACCACCAGCCTCCTCACCAGCATGGCAGTGTGAAAAGCAAGGAAGACCTTGGTTCTGTGCCGTCCTGCTCAGCAATAACAGAAACATCTCTGAATTATTAACTCTGTGTTCAGCATAAAAACAAACCACCACCCTGTACCTGCCACTGTGAATAGAATTAATTCTACCCCACCAAAACCATCACATGTTTTGGATAATTAAGGGGTATTTTTACTTCCCCATATTTCAAAATTAAAATACATTTAATATGTATGTTTTCTCCCTACAATATCTTGAGTTATTTGTGATGATAATAGTAACGTGGGGAGGACTTGGGGTTTTTTCCAAACAGATCTTTTTCTTCTCAGGTAATGTAATAGCAGAAAATATAATTAACTGCACAGGACCTGTACTTTCTTCATAAAAAAACCAGCTAATCATCCATCTTGTATCTGCTGAATGCTTTTGGTGAAAAGTGTTAAATTACTGGATGCACAACTGTGGGGAGTTTAAACACAGACAAGAAAACTAATCTTACTCCAAAGAGCATAGTGAATATCCATAATTGCCAACTATGAGGCACACAAGCTAACAGAGCACAGCTGGAAGTGATATTTTAGTCTAAGAGTAGACTGAATTTTTCAATGTCAGAAGAGTTGTCACTGTCATCAACTATCACTATAATTTACATGTATTTTCCTTTTTTCCTAGTCAGAAGTGGATTAGTTTGGTTTGTTTGATGATTAGAGATAAACAACTAATACATTCACAGGTGTGGTTTTTAAAGAGTAAAAACACATAAATACAAAGTAATAGTATGGAACAAAGAAAAATAGTCATGAAAAATGTTCCAAGTTATGCTGAAAGTGGATCTTTAAAGGTAACCTTTTCACTGATTCTGTTCAAAAGGCTAGGAGTCTTAAATTTCTAATGTGAATACATCAAGGGCAATAGAAATATCTGCTGCAAAATGTCTCCTTTTTGCTGTAATAGAAAGCGGTCGTTCCACAAAGAGGCTTAGAATTCAATTATCTATCAATTATCTATTTTGGTATCTCTGAAGCATAGGTGGAGGCAATGGAATCAGCAGGCCTGATTTTTTTTACTTAAACTGATAGATGTGTCAGCTTTGCAGGTTCCAGCCATACTTTGATTTTCAGAGATCAGTTTCTCAAAGCATGAGAACCAGGCCTTCTTCACACTGCAAACAGTGTTGGTGGTGGCTTTCCTCAGAATAAACACTGCCATACTAAAATGGAGAACCGGTAAAGGCAATTTTTTGAAGAATATTTTGAATTTAAAGCAGTTGTAAATGAGGGGGGAAACCCTGACATTTTTCAGTCCTTTTATATTAAAAGAAAAATGTTCATTAAGAAGGAAAGAAATTCTTAGCTTGCATGACAGACTGTATGTTTTGTGTATAATAGTAGAACTTACAGTTTGCTTATGTTATTCCAAAGTCTTAGCTTTAATATAATTTGTTCCTTCTCTGAAATATTGGAGACTGTGGAATCTGTAGAATGTTTTATTAGTAGCTATAGCTTTGTTTTGCCTGAAGCTTGCCAATGTAACACTTTTACCTTTACAAGAAATTTGGGCCATAATTATCTGAAACACCAATTTCTCTGTATGTTAAATTGAAGATTTGCTTTCCTTTTCTTAGGGAGATACACTTCTGAGAGTGATGTATGGAGCTTTGGAATCCTTTTGTGGGAGACCTTCAGTTTAGGAGTATGCCCATACCCTGGAATGACCAACCAACAAGCACGAGAGCAAGTTGAGAAAGGTAATTATTCATAGGGAGGGAAAGAAATGCTGGATAAATTGTAAGGATACAGTATAAAATAGCCAAGAAATAACATACAAGCTTTGTATATTACTTTAGGAAAAACAATATGAGGTTTTCTAAATTTCTGAATCAAGCTCTCTGGGAGGAGTAGGGTGGTATATGTAGGCTTTTGGAAAAAAAAAGAATACACTGACGTGTAACTTAAAGGTTGGAAGACTTACAGCATGCTGACTTTCATTTTTGCAGAACTAACAGGTGAGATGGAAAGGAGGGATTTACTGCTGTGCAAAGCAGAAGCTTGAACAGAATGAATTATTTAAGATTATGCTAATGCAGGTATAAATATTCTAAACTCCCAGAAAAAAATCTGTATCATTCCATCTTCGTTATTAAATCATTTCACAGAAGGATTTAGCAATTATGGTGGAGAATGGTAAGCTAGTTGAGCTAGCATGCAAGCTGCATTTCTCTTTTACAAAATAATCAAAAGGCTTTTACTTAAAATAGAAAACAACTGTGAGCAGGATTTCAGGACTCGTATTTATTTTCATCGTCTTTAGTGGCATTTCAGAACTGTTCCTTTCCTACATGGTACTACTGTATAATTTATAAATAGGTTCTAAGCTAGTAAAACTTCCAAATTATTTAAAACACAGCAAAGGACATACAAAAAACTCTTGGTTTGCGGATTTACACACGTTATCACTGTTTGTTATAGTTTTATAAGTACTGTAGGTGATATTCAAGTTTCTCCTTAAAGGCCAAATCAAATCCTAGAGCCCAAGCCATCCTTGTTGGACCTTACATGCATTCATCCAGTACCTAGAGCAGATGTATGCAGTATAAAAAAGGAAAAATATTTCTCAGATTTACCTGTTTTAAGAGATCAGTGTCATTGCACTATTCTTTAGAAAGAGATACAGAGACCTGTGCAGTGAGTCTGGAGTCACAGAGCTGCATTTAGCTCTGTAGAGTCCAGTGCACATCACTGTGCACTTCCTGTCACATGCTCAAAGTTACATGTGGTAAACAGTTAGTGGAATCACAGAGTCAAAGAATGGCTAAGGTGTGCAGGGACCTCTGAATGTCATCTAGCACAATCACCCAGCTCAAGCAGGATCACATCCAGATGGCTTTTGCCTATCTCTGTGAATGAAGATGCCATCACTTCTCGGGGCAACCTGTACTCAGTCACCTTCACAGGGAAACAAGTGTTTCCTGATGCTCAGGAGGAATTTCCTGTGTTTCAGTGTGTGCTCCTCACCTCTGTGTCCTGTCACTGAGCATCGAAAGAGCCTGGACCTGTCCTCTTTGCACCCTCCCTGCAGGTGTTTATGTACATTGGTGAGATCCCCTGAGCCTTCTCCTCTCCAGGATGAGCTGCTTCAGCTCACTCAGCATTTCCTCACTGGAGAGAGATGTTTCAGTGCCTCCATCATCTTGCTGATCCTTCATGAGACTCTCTCCATTGTGCCTGTGTCTGTCTTGGACTGGCGAGCCCAGAACTGGACCCAGCATTCCAGATGTGGCCTCAGCCAGTACTGAACCGAGGGAACAGATGAGCTCCCTCAACCTGCTGCAACACTCCTTGAGCAGCCCAGTGTGCCATTAGCATTCTCTGCTGGAAGAGCTTATGCTGGTGCATGTTCAACGCTTGGTGTCCAGCAGGAACCCCAGGGCCTTTCCTGACAAACTGGTTCCCAGCTGGGCATTCCCAATCCCTGCTGGTGCCTGGG